>JARKIE010000205.1:0-172999 GCA_029378255.1 Mycena rosella | reverse complement strand
GCGGGCTAGAGGATGCTAATTTCCAGGGCAATATGGCGGGGGTGGGTTATTCCAGGTCGCGGTGCAGCCGGCGCGGTGGCGGAGGTGCCGTTGCCGGCGGACATCGTGGCGCACTGCGCGGGGTGGCGTGAGTGAGCCGTCCGACTCATGGTTGTGACCGGCTCAGACCGAAACGAGATAGAATATTTAGCAATTCCTTAGTTGCTGGCTGGGTTTACATAGACCTTGTTGCGCGCGCTGGTCATCGACCGCAAGGTGCCATAATCATATAGCAACAAGCATAAGTGGCCCCACCACGCTCGGCGTTCTGAAGTTTGGTAGGTAGGTAGGTAGGTAGCATTACACGGCGGTCCCGCTTAGGAACACCGGTTTCGGGAAGTATCCGGAGTACTACAGGCAATTTATGTACTCCATCGTCCCGCTCCAATATCTCCCGAGCCGAGCTCAGGTACCCAGTCTCCTGTCACGCGGTAGAACTCAGTCGATATCTAGAAGCAAACATGTTAACTCAACATTGTCACCTTCGTTCAAACAACCGGCCGAACAGGGGTAGCATAGAACACTTCAAGAACTTCATACGCAAATTTAGCCACAAGAGCAATCGTTGATCTTTCATAGACCATGGATTTAAAAACTCAATTGTCTTGTTCATCCATGAGCAGGCGCAGGGTTGGTGCAGTTTTAAATAGTTGTTCCAGAAAAACATCTCGTAGGGCTGAGACCTCCGCAGAGGCATCACATACCAGTAGAGCATGTTCAGGAGTTTCAACATCGATTTTGCACAACCTACAAACCCGCTTAGAGCGATCATCTACTCGTGGTTGCATATGCTCCCCCCAACGCAAAATTTCAACGGCTAGCAGGTGGGTTGACAGCAGAAGGGACGTTAGAGCTCTCGATGCTTCTGGGTCTTCACCATGGATAGGTAGTGCCGTAAACGTAGCGTTTGTGGTGCAGGAGGCTTGTCCTTCTGTGGTTCACGACGTCCCTGGATCGGTAGAGCTTGTCTGAAGCATCGACTTCGCCTTGAATCCATTTCAGCATTGCAGCATCTACTGATTTTGCATATTCCAGTACAGATTTCGATGTAGCGGAAGCAAGATCAGGAAGCAGGCATGAAAATGGAAGCTTGGATGCAGCAGTCATTAGATCCTTTGCCCAGGATTTTTTGCCCATCGCAGCCAGTTTAATAGAGCTGTTTAACGCAGCACGAGCGAAATGGGTGGGGAGGAGGTCTAAGAGGTACTGGAGATAGCCAAGCGCAAGGATATATCGTCGAACTCGAAGGGGGACAATGCCCGTTTCAGTGTAGAGAGGAATGAGCATGGATCGTCCATGGAGATTGAGCATTTGACGGATGAACGAGACTTGGACTTCACAGAGCTGTTTGACATGAACATCTTCACAATCGGGCGAAATTTCGCAACCGTGGGTAAGATGGCAGTCGACCCGTGTCATGTAGAGTATTTTTAGCTCTTTCGGTGTCAGTCTCCCGGTCTTGTCCTCAATGGCCATGATACGATGTGCGCAGTACCGCCCCGTGCCTGCTTTAGCTTTTTAGTGGTCTTCAAAATATTTTGAGTGTCCGCACGCAAGTGTACACCAACATATTTCTCCTCATCTGTGATCTTGAGTGTTTCATTGCCGAGCATGAAGACGGGTGTGGGATGTGGTACTGTGCCCAGGATTAAGATCACGGTCTTCAACATGTTGATCAGGATGAAGTTGATTGCACACCACTCTTGGAGAGTTCTCAATTTTGCGTGCAGGCCTCGAGCAGAAAGCGATATCAGTAGAAACATCGTCTGCTTGAGCCATCATTGCAATTCGAACATTCTCCAGAACCACGTCGTCCAAGTCAGGTAACATCACAAGATCCGCCATGAATAGGTTCCACAGCACAGGGGAAGCAGGATCACCAATGAGTAGTCCGATTAATGCTTTGAATTCCGCGGATTCTGCGTCGCCGTGTTTCACGTAATAACCCATTGTCATATACATCCTTCGCAACCAGTCAAATATCCGTCCAGCCATTCCCATTCTCGCGAACTTCAGCCACATTGTGCAGTGGTCTGTTGAGGGGAAGGCATTGGTAGCATCAATTGCGGCTACATATACGGTCCTCTTATGTGCTCTGGCCCAATCACGGACGCAGCGGAGAATGAACGGGTTGTTATTGGTGCGGTACTTTTCTCTGAATCCGTTTTGCCAATTCTGGAATTAAGCCCCGGGCGGCTGCCCATTGAGTAATTCGGCGATGAATGAGCAAGGTGAGCGCCTTGAGAAAGCAGCTTTCTAGGGCAATGATGCGGTAGCTATCTGGAATATCGCCAGGTTTCCCCTTCTTGAGAATCCCAGTAATTATGGTTCTCAACCATATGGATGGGTTGGCTCCTCGGCGCACGCATTCATTGCAAAGCTGTACTATTTCTGCGTTGGGAATTTCCATGATGTCCGTGTAAGTTGTAGCATCTTCCCCTGACGCACTATCGAGTGAATGGTCCAGTAGATGATTTTTCAACCAAGCTCCATCGTCTTCGTCCCAATCAGCAGTGAAGAAGCGTTCGGGAGTCGAGTCTTCGGTTGAGTCAGGAATCATAGACGCCAGGGCTTCATTTATTTTATGCTGGGCATCGTCAAATGCTGAAGGCATCACTTTGGGTGGGTTCAATCGCTTTCGAAAACCTCTCGAAGTCCTTCCGCCGTAACAGCGATAGGACTCGGTTTGGGGTCTGCCAGGCGCTTTATTTCTTTCCAAAAAATGCCACTTGACGTTGCGTTGAAAAGCTTGTCCCTATTCGCATCTCTGATTGCCCCCAATTTATCTCGGCCACGGTGAGGTTCAGGATATTCTTTCCTGGCGCGCTTCATTGGCAGCTCCGGGGTGCTGTCATCCGCAATGTCTGCCGTGACCTTTTCAGCATTAAGCGGCGGTCCTCGGGTGGTGGTGAGAATCGGGAGACTTGTGTAGACAGGAGGAGTATTTACTCGTGCCAGGTGGGTGCCCTTCTTTGCGAGTTCTTTGGCACCTGAGAGGTGACCGCTGACCACTCCGTTTTTGAGATGAATGAAATGCACGGGCGCAATGCGCTCTTTGATAGGGTACTCAATATCTTTAGCAAGTCCCCATTTTTGCATCTCCATCCGCGAGCATCATTACGGAATGAGTAGTATTTCGCCGCTCGAATAGCATACTCAGAACGCGTTGCAATCTCCAGCGATTGGTCCGGAGGGGCGACGTGAAGGGCTGAGATCACTGCTGTTAGGTCTGCGCGGCAATTATCTTGTGTGCCAGACTCGAACAGATTTGTTGCGTTTCGCGTTTGGTCCCCAGTAAGTTCCCGCGCCTGCAGTTGCAAACACCTTCCCCACATTTGCGCAGGTGCCGTGCGCCGTAACTTTAATGCGCGCCGTTTCAACATGGACCGGGCCGAAGAGAGCGAGACATTTCTTTTTCTCATCTTTCCCTGATTCCAGTGTTGCTATGAATAAGCGGTCCAGTTCCGTGTCCTCTGGGAGCACAACTTCTACCTTGCGCCTTTTTGCGGGGCGTGCATTGAGATCTTCTCCCAAGTTGATATTGATGTTGATTTCAGTTGCGAGTGCTGCATGGTCATATTTTTCGACCTTTTCACACACACGGAATGACGCGACTTTCTCGAAGAGCTGCCGTGAGCACAACATGTAGTCAATCACAGTTTTCCTCGTCCCTTGGAATTAAGTGAAGTTGCCGCTCTCGGGTCCAAATCTAGTAGCTCCGCTAACGAATACAATGTTGTAGTCTCCGCACATTTTTACTAGCCACCGGCCACGAGTCGACTCTGTGGCGTCTTGAGATGCTCGGGGACAGTCCAATATGGCAGCAATACGAGATGAAGTTCGCGCATTGAAGTCTCCCATTAGCACGATATCGAAACAGGCCATGTACGCAAGCGCTAGGGAGTTCGCAAGGGCTTGGCAAGGATCTGTCTCCAGGTTCCCAGCCCATGTTGTTGATTCAGGCAAGATATATACATTGTACACCAGTAGATTGTCGATTTGAATGACCATGAAATCCGGCCCTGAGAGGTCGGCGCGCAATTTAAAGGGTAGTCTTGTTGAGATCACCGCCGCGACACCGCCCCATGATCGATCAAAAGACGCTTTTGGTCTCCGGGTCCTCGAAAGAATTGTATACCCGTCAGGGAGGTCAATCGTATCATGCTGTGTGGGCCGTAGATGGGTCTCTTGAAATAAGTTAATATGATACAGCTCCAGTTGTGCTCTGAATTCCGGGCAGCTCATTTTTAAAGGGAAGGCGCCATCTATATTCCAGCTTTTGATCTTTACAGACTGTAGCGAGTCAAGACGACGGGTAGAAGGAAAATATGAAGGAGGCAAAGGTACCAAGCTAGGTACGTTTTGGGCATCAGGTGTGATGCGAGAAGGGTAAGCCTGAGTACGGGGTCCATTTTTTTGTATATTAACGAGCGCAATGAGAGCTAGAACACCCAAAGAACACTCTACTTGACTGAAGGATTCCATGTCGAATTGACTCCTGATTTCCGCCTCTTTCGGTAATTTCACACTCCAAGCATTATATATTAATTTCTCGAGCTTTTTACAAAACCATTCATGTCTAATTCGCCTGCAACATTTCTGAATCCACGGGATCGTTTCCCAGCACGTGCATCAGAGACACGTCGTGTCGCGACACACTTTTGTAACGCACACTGAGAATCTGCACGTTGGGTTCTGGTGTTTAAGATTCGGTATGTATGTTAAAAAGGACCGTATGTATACTGGTCGAAGTAAACTAACAACCACAGAGGTTCAGTATACCACGCGTGGCAGCCGTAACCCTGGACCGCCGAGACACGTCTAATGCACAACGGTACAGCAGCAGCAGTGAGGAGCCCGAGAAATAAGAGCCTCCAGCCCGATTTCGAAGAAGTCTGAGTCTGAGTCGCTGTCAAGTTGAAGAAGACCCGGCATTGGCTCCTATGTATGACAACTAAGCGCAGGCAAAAAACTAGGTGGATCATGCACGCACACGTTCTAGAGTGCTTCCATCAATAATTTCTTTAAGTGCTCTCTCCAGTCCATGCACCGCCAGAAATATTCGTTTCTTTCCCCAGCGTGAGCGATACAGACAATCCGCTTGGTTTAAATGTAACACTCACATACTCTTCATTATCGTGAGGATACAGTTGCAGATACTTGAGATATTCGACGTAAACGGCAGAAGCGTTGGCGCCACTGTCCTCGATATCGCCTTTAGCCATGAGATTGTCGCCCTTGTTCTTATGCGCTTCTGCAATGGCGCAAAGAGGAAGACCATCCAATAGTGTCTCCTCTGCCTGTGTAGCGAGCCGGCCCAGATGCGATGAGTCTGTCGGTGAAGACGAATTTAATGTTCATGTGAATTGGCCTGAGCCTACTGGAATCACTGCTGGCGACGGGATGTGGCCACTTCAGTACGACGTGTCAGAGGTTTCGGACTCCCGTACGCATGCACTTACGCCGATGGCGTTTCGCAGAGCAGCGATATCGGTAACGGGACGCCAGGATTCTGACATTGAGGGAAGCGGTTGTTTAGAGCAGCTACAAAGCAGCTAGGGACGATAGCTGAATAGATATATGGAGCACAGCCAGATTACGGAACGACATAGCGCGAACAGAGCGTCCAAGACGCTGTTCGGACTAAGAGTCGGATTTATTGCGATTGCATGTGGTAAGACCGAAATTCACGCAAGCGGGAAGTCCAAATTTTGCCGCTGTTCGTTCGCACCATGAATTAGAGACAGCCCCGCGACTGGACCCCATCGGAAGCTGTTGCGTCGCTTTTCTCTAGGGCTCTCGAAGGGCCAACCTCAAAGGTACTCGACTGGCAGAAAACAAATTTGGGTGTCGTGTGTGAGCAGTGGCCAAGACGAGTGTCGGGAACTCTCGGGCAACAAACCGCAACAACATCAGGATCAAATCCGCCGAAAAACTTTTCGGTGGAAGCATCCTAGTCTCGGACCATACTCTCATGACATCCCAATTTGGGAACCCTGTCATGAGAGTCTGGATCACAACCAACGACTTAACCGTACCATTGCGCTATCAAAATTGATCTCATTTTCCCATGCTCGGCTAAGTTCGGAACCATCGGCGCTGTCTCGGAACTTCCGGAGACAGCCGATAAGATCAAATCAGGCATCAGATTAAGCTCAGGTAATTCTCTTTGTTTCTTGCATTCGCGTTCGCCCCGTCCCGACGCGTCTACAGGTCCGTAAAGTGGGCCAAATCATACATTAGGATACTGAAATACTTCTTTGACTTGGGAAGTCAAAAATGGATCTCGATTCCCCGAGCTGGCCGCCCCGCCATGGTATTTTTAGCACTAATGCTCAGGACCACAGACCCCTGTCCGAACCCCGAGTGCCCAGACGCCAATCCGAGCCTCCACTTCTGCTACTATAGATCGAAGTTTTGACTCTCCTGGGAACCCATTGGTCCCACAAAACCTCGGAAACAACATCGAAATGGATACGAGGCTACACCAAAAACTCCATCCTTCCAACCCTTTGCCTTGAACAACATAGGTGCCCCTGGCAAAAAGCATTTGATCTCTCAAACCCTGCTCCACTGGGACTATTCCAGCCCTTGATCCCTCTGAATGGAATAAACTTGCCCTCAGATGCCGTGCAATCCCTGCAGGAGCAATCTTCATAGCTTCCAGATTGAGATCTCAAATTGGGTGGGAATGGTCATGGAGATGCTGTTGTCATCTCATCTACTGGGTCTGGGAAGTCTCTTAGCTGGGTCCTACCGCTGTTGGCATGGAAAGAGGGCATTTCATTAGTTGTAACCCCATACACAAGCCTGGGACTTGATGGAGAACTTTCGTATGTTTAATATTCCTTCATTGATCATTGCTATTATAAACTCATGGCTATAGGAATGACTGTGATGGTATCTCGTCGCTCTTCATTCACTCAGAGAAGAACACACAGAAGGACTTTGAAACAGCAGCTATGGGTGAAATGCTGTAATTTATGTCTGCCCTGAGATGCTTGAGAGCCCTTCATTTGCACACTGCTTCATTCGAAGTCATGGTCCGGGCATCTGTCTGCCATCTATATTGATGAAGCACATCTCATTCGTCAGAGCACACATGGCGTCCATCATATAGTCGTCTCTATCAGCTCCGAAACATTGTTGGTCACAATGTCCCTCTGGTATGCCTCTCTGCAACCTGTCCAGCACTCTATCGGGCTGCATTGGTCACCTATGCAGGCCTGCAATCGGGTTACAAGCTCATAAACCTTGGGAATTACCGCTCAGAGCTCTCCACAATAATTCTCCCCATGCGGCATGATGTCAATAGATTTCTCGACCTTGGGTTCATCTTTCGCCCAGGAGTCGTGAATCAGACTTGATCAGGACAATTATCTACTGTGATGATCTTGAGTTCTAACAGCTATGTTTTATTGGCTTTTTCAACGGGCAGCTTCCATGGAATCCCCACACTGGTGTTGAATTATTCATGCAGGGCTGTCCCCGAGGCATCAAGAACTCTGTTTGGAGGATTTTCGCAATGGCACTACAACCATTCTTCTTGGCTCATCTAAAATAAGTGCTGGGATGAACTTTAAGGGAGTCAAGCGAATTATTCAGTATAAAGTCCGAGACCTCTCACTTCCTGATGCAGACCAGTGTCGTGGACGAGGAGCTAGGGGCAAGGACGAGTCTGCAGTCATGATGATTTTTGTGGAGCCAAGTATGTGGAAGGGAGGCGAAATTCTATGGAGAATCCTGGTGATCAAGACCCTGGGATGGTGGAACTTATTCAATCTAATGAATGTGCGGAGGTCATTATCCAACACCACCTTGAAAATCCCCCTCATGTTCGCCACCCATCGGACGAATGTTGCAACCGTTGTGATCCGACATTACATGTGGAAAGAGAGTATCAATGGATTGAAGTTGATCCAGCCCCCTCCACTGGGCCAAAATCTACCAAGAAATCCACTGAAGACCAACGGAAGACAATCTACAATAAGCTTGTTGCTTGGCGACTTGACCATTGGCGCCAGTACTGGAAACAAAGATGGCCGAGCTATGGGCCAAAATCTCTTATTCCCGATTCTGACCTGGAAGACCTGTCGATTCATCCAAGGAAAATCTTTTGCATTGAAAATATGCGCCGGTACACCCACATAGTTCATTGGCTTGACCTCTCACCTTCCCTGTTTGATGCCCTACAAAACATCTGTGGTGAACTCAACCTCCTCCTGGATGTTATAATTGAGGAACCCGCTGTCGAGGAACCACAACAGAAGAGATGTAAGCGAACCACTGTAGACAAACCTCAGGTTCTTCAGGAGGGTGAAATGATCATGGAATTTTAGTAGAAATGTTATGGGCTGTAAACTCGCAGTATTTATATGTTCAGTCCTACATTTGTAAATTCAGTCGTATAACTCAATAGTGTCATCTGAATAATCCACTCCCCAACGATCTAGCTCCTGCAACTGCTCCAGAAGCGTCAACTGGGGATGCTCATTGTCCAGTTCAAGCTTACGATCCAGCCCTTGCAGCTCACGGACGGATTCTTCATACTCAAGCTGTGCCTCTTGGCTTTTAGCAGCCTCTGGTGGCATTTCATTGAAATGGCAAGTTCTAGATCGTAGGACATGGCGGCGGAGATGTTTGGCATGTTCACCATCGGGCCCTGCCAGGCGATGCAAACCAGTCCGATACAAGTCAACCATAGTGTGTTCTGTCAATTTATACTGCAAAAAATTGAAGATATTGAACTGGCAGAGATGGTCCAAGAGTATCATAATATCTTTGTGCTGTTTGACCTTTGCATGGTGCTGATCTTCATCTGAGACCCCCAAGTCCTCAAAGATTTGCTCTGTTAGCTCCTGGATGTGCCCAATAGCTGGAGTTATCTTTTCGAGTAAACCAGGCCGTGAATTTGCCCCGTGTGCATGGGATTTAATTGTTTTGTTGAACTGCTCCACACGAATATCTGTTTCTTTAAATGTTGTTGCCTTCCCTTTATTGTTCATGAGCATACCATTGCGAAGAATGGGAGATATATCCGATCGCCAGTCATGATTCAGATTATGTAGCAGTTCTATAAGCTCGTTGGCGTAATTGAAACTGCCACCTGCATAGAACATAGGAGTCCAGTACTTCAATATTCACTCCATTCGCTCTGGATGGCCATGCTTAATAGCATGGCGCATTTCACGTAGTGTCATGAGATCGTGCATCAGGAGCACTGCGTTGCCCAATTCTGTACTGCCAGGAAGTGTTTTAACTTCCTCAGCTTCCAGACAATCTATGGAAGGGAGCAAAAACTGTGCAACTATTTCATTGCACAGTGTCTCAAATGCCAAGGCAGACAGATGGAGTTTTTCCAATCCTTGAGGAGTTGAAACATTCAATACAACCATAACTGCTCTGAGAACAAGTGCACACAGAACTGCGTCCATAAAGCGAAGCCATGCATAGAAATCTATCTTCCACAGATTTATATTCTTTCAATTGGGAAGCTTGGAAAGCAGAGTAGAGAGCCCAACCGGATCTGTGGTGCCTGAACCCCACGCGTTCTTGCCCATACTTTGAATCTGGTTCATCACAACATGCATTATACTGCTGAGAACTTCGAAACTGGACAGATGATCAACTTGGTGCTCAGAACATCTACTGCTCGCTGATCCTGTGCAGGCGATCACAGGCAGTGGTTAATCGATCACCCAAAAGAAGGCATATCGAGATTCGAAGAACTCCTTTGGCATACGCAGCACTGGGCCTGGATAATAATGCTCAATGACTAGCATATTCCCTGAGTAGAGCTTTGTTCCTGGTCATATGTTGGCAGAAAATATTCCTCAGTTTTGGCAGCAGGAAGTGCATGAGGATCAAAGAACTCTGGAAGGTCATTTCGGTGAGAAGAGAGTGCAGCTATCTCATCACAAAGAATCTGGCCAACATGTTTAACAGCATTGTCTGCAAAGGTTCGCTGATCAACATCAGTAGGTAGAATTCCCTCCAGTGCTTCATCCGGTGGAATGTGGTGACGAGTTCTCGCAGTCTGGGCAAAGTTATTGACACTAGCAAGGCGACCAGCTTCACCGGGAAGTGAATCGGGAGGCAAATCCAGCACCACAAGGAGTGCAGATACCTCGTCATGAGAGATATTCCCATGCATTTCCGATGTCTCCCATGCAGTTTCCCTCCAATTGTAATTATCATATGGAAGGAGAAGGAGTTTCTCGGGGTCATTTGCAACAGACCTTGCAAGCATAACAGCATCTTTTGATACACTGCCCACTGCTTTAATCTGGTAGAGATAGGATGTACAAAATCCGTAGCGGTTCAGTGTCTGAACTAATCGCTTAGGGACACGCCCATCCCAGAGCATCAATGTGTTTATGGCACCATGGAGGTTGGTCTTCCGACTTCGTAGATTTAATATCATTGATGTGATGAGTGTTCGACCCTGGATTCCAATTTTCAAAACTTCACACTGAGAATTTTAAGTACAACTTACCATGTCTGGATTACGCTGACACCGAGCAGCAGATTCATCAGCCCTGGAGGAGGTGAATCTCTGCCAATTACAGCTTTCAAAAATGTCTGAAGCCAAGTTGTGCATCGCTCATAGAGCTTAAGGAGCCCAGGAACAGAGAATGATTGCAGGAGGTCAATGTTGATAGCATTGGCAGGCACCCGTAGATATTGTGCATCTGCAAAGTGGGGCCCCTCCGAGGCTCTCGTAGTGAGCTGAGTTACTTCTCTAGAACACAGTTCTGTTGCATGAGCCATAATCCAGTCCCCAATATCCGGGTCTTGCATTCCCTGGTCTCCAATAGCAGTTTCTAAGAGATGCAGACCACCACCTGTAGCCAGATAACTATTGGTTACATTTTTGATTGATGCATGTTCTGAGGTGAACAGCTCCTGCAAAAAAGCCTTCAAGGAGAATCTAGAGAATTCCTCCTTCATGAATTCAAGCACTGCAAGAGTTTTCTCTGTGTCTGTGAATTTCCGAGCCCGAGAATTGCTGCCATAGGTAAGATCTGCCTCCTCATCCCTAAGGTCATCGGAGCCAAGATCGAGAAAGGGAACATCCTGCTGAACATAGAGATCTGGAACATAAGGGCCAGGAGGGCTGGATGTAGCCCCGACAGTGCTCTCAGCATCAGGCTCATTATCAAGGTCAGCTGAGCCAAGCTCAGTGAAACTGGGCCTGATAGAATAGTTTCAGCTCATCTGAGGCCATGTTAGCATTAATGTATGATTTGGCCCACTTTACGGACCTGTAGACGCGTCGGGACGGGGCGAAACGCGAATGCAAGAAACAAAGAGAATTACCTGAGCTTAATCTGATGCCTGATTTGATCTTATCGGGCTGTCTCCGGAAAGTTCCGAGACAGCGCCGATGGTTCCGAACTTAGCCGAGCATGGGAAAATGAGATCAATTTTGATAGCGCAATGGTATGGTTAAGTCATTGGTTGTGATCCAGACTCTCATGACAGGGTTCCCAAATTGGGATGTCATGAGAGTATGGTCCGAGACTACAAAAACCCTAAAGTTCAAGACGTTCTGAGAAGCCCTCAGGAAAAACTGTAAAAAAGCTAAGCGCATCGGGATCAACGGGAGATCCGTCGCGATCGAGGATCAATGATCCTGAAGATAATCTCTCCAATCGTGCCGGCAGCGCCAGAGATAATCAGCTGGCATTGCCAGGCAATCATAGAGACTTTCTGTCGCCGGCACCAGCAGGACAGATCTCCCACGATGACGTTGCATCCACGTTATCAGCGATATCACCATTGCAGAGTGGTATTGACATCATTGGTGTCACTGGTGGCAATGCTGAGCATGTTGGGCGTACAACACCCTCAGATAGTGTTTGCGCAAGCGGACAACAAGACTCACGAGTGGTATGTCCAACAGCTGTGAAGGCTAGACCCGCATCCTACCGTGGAAGCGGTCATCGACGACGAAGACGTCGCCCTGTTGCAACGGTCAACTGTGCCTTCGAAGGCCACGAGTCGGTGCAGTGGAAGCTCGCCTGAGTTTGTTCACTTGGTGATTCCGCCGTCGCCACAACTGACCAATAAAAAGTTGTACGGAGTCTACAAGAAATAGTGAGAGCTGGCGCCTGCCGCTGAGCTCATCGCCATATCCGGTGAGTTCACCCCGTAATAACACTGATGAAAGCGAAAATGCAGATGAGCGAGCACGTCAGCAACGGTGTGAAGGGAAACAGCGGCACAAGCATGCTGACTCAATCGAATCCGCAGAAATGCGGATAGTGGCTGCTCGTAGCCTGGCCGAAAGGCCAGAGGTATCCGATGCAGGGTCGAATCCGTGCCCCAATAACTGGGATGACATAAATCTGCACCTTGCAGCGGATGCACTCGCTCGCAAACGCGGCGAAAACGAGTCTAACTCTGTCTACCAGAGACGGGTTGCAGCATGGAAGCACAATCAGCGCCAACTGTAGGCAGACAATCTCGCTGTCGAAGAAGAGTTGCAAGCACGTGAGGTGCTTGAGAGCGAAGACTTTGCTCTGGCCACCGCTATCGAGGCCAAGCAATGCAGCAAGGCGCAACAAGCTCGGCTACAAGTCACTGCCACTCGGTGCGCTATTGACTGAGAAGAAGAAGAAGCTGCAAGGCTTGAGAAGGAGGCTGCTGAAAAGCACGTGCTCACCGATAAGAGGAGAGAAATCCTCATGGACCATGTGCATGAGAAGCACACGTCTGATGCAGTGCGGAGTACCAATCCTGTCGCGTCGAAGAGGTCCTTGATAACAAAGACTCGGGTCAACTTGGAGTTGGGTGTACAAGACCGTTTTCGGGTGATTCCATTGAGATTTGGAAGCGAAGCGTCTACGGAAGGGGGTCTGCTGGAATGTTGGTTCAAAAACGCCCACGGGAAGCACTGAGTTTTGGTCGAGACGTAACAGTGAACACTGCCGTGGACAATAGGGATAAACACCGCCTGATGAGTCTTCAAGACGAAACGATCACCCTACCGTCGTGGGTCTCAGCCTCTCGAACACTCCCCAGCACCATCACACTCCTCCGGAAGCAGAGAGAAGGAAAAACCAAGGGAGATTTGAGCCCACGCCAGGAAGGCCTGCTTTAGCCCTCCAATTTAGTTTGTTGTGCCAATTGACTCTCGAGGCGTGGACAATCGAATGGGACGCATATAGGAGAACGGTGCATAGCCGACGGGGTCCGACCATTGGGACGACTTTGTCCTGTAGATTCAGTGCAGAATGATGCTACGAACACGTATTTACACCCGCTCACAAGCGCGGGCTCACGACTCGGGAAGAATTGTGGGTAGTTAGTGAGTACATAGTAGAACTCCAACCCCTCTTCACGGAACGGGGTTTTTTTTTACTTTTTTTTTTGTCGGTCCCGTACCCGTTCCGTGGACTCTCGTGAATAAGAGGGGCTATGGACGGATGGGCGTCCGGAGACGGGTTAAGAATTATCCTGCGGTTTGTGGTTGCGCAAGAAAAGACGAGTTCTGTAACGCCATTGTCCGGAACCCCCCGCACAACTGTACAGGTCCCAAACTGGCTCTCCTGAGCGCCGCGCAGACCGCAGGCTCAATCCGCGAGGGTGGCGGCGACCGCGGGGGGTGCGCCTGAGCGGCGTGGGCAGTGGGCACGGACTTGGCACGGACATGGGCACGATGGGGCTCGACATGATGGGGAACTTGATACTGCACGCGGTCGAGCCTGCTACGCGAGTGTGCGGCCTTCAGGGCCGAGCAAGGTGCCTTGTTGGTGCCTTTCGTCTTTGCCTTGGCCATTCAGAAGCGGATACTGTGCTATAGCCTCTTAGACACGAGTGCCCCTTGATTTTGCGCGCCTCCATGAGCCAATTCGTTCGTGATCAGCCGGAGTATCGGTTTTCGGTACCGTCTCTGAATTGGTTCGGCAAAGTGCTGGCTTTGGTAGGTCATGCCCTGGAAGTACTTAGAAAAATTGTTCTCCCACCCCTAACTTTCCGTGACGCC
This sequence comes from Mycena rosella, assembly GCA_029378255.1. Taxonomy (NCBI): domain Eukaryota; kingdom Fungi; phylum Basidiomycota; class Agaricomycetes; order Agaricales; family Mycenaceae; genus Mycena; species Mycena rosella. The sequence goes on along the minus strand of JARKIE010000205.1, from coordinate 158,970 downwards.
AACAAAGAGGCTTGTGACGGGGTGATGGGGCCCACTTTATTCGTATGCCTCGCCGCCGTCCTCAATGGCGCCCAAAGGGTCGTGGAACTCGCCCATCTACATCTCCGACGACGACGAACGAGATGAGCGTCGCCGGCTAGCTGGCCTACGACTACACCCCGACCCCGCCCAACGCATCCCTGTACGGGCCGCAGCCCGCCCCCGCCCCATACCCTCCACGTACGTTTATTCTATCTCATCCTTAACTCGAGCTCATTCTCATCTGCAGCGGACGCGCGCCCCGTCCCCCAAAAGCGCAAGCGCGAGGACGCCTTCCCGAGCTACCCCGGGCCCAGCCGCCTCCCAGCGCACCTCGAGACAAAAAAGGCGCGGAAGCGCCGCCGGCGGCAGGAGCGCGAGGAGGCCGCGCAGGCGTGCGCGCACCCGCCCCCGCCGTTCCTGCCTGCGCTGCACCCCTTCCTGCCGCTCATGCCCGCGCTCAACTGGCCCCCCGCCCGCTGTTCACCCCGTTCCTGTACATGCTCCCGCCGCAGCTGCCCCCGAAGCCGCTGTTCTACGACGCGGGGTACGTGAAGGCGCAGGGGTACGCTGCCCGGGACGACGTGTACCCGCCCCCGCCCCGCCCCCGCCCCGCCCCGCCCGCGCCACAGGCGTACGCAGCGTATCCACAGCCGCAGCGCTACGAGGGCCGCGCGGAGCCGGAGCCGTCCGTGTGGGTGTCCTCCATGGCCGCGGATCAGGGGCTCGATTTCTGGGACGCGTACCCCGCCGCGCCCGTTGAGCCCCGCCCGCGCGCCAGCCCCCCGTGCCCTCCGTGCCGTCCATGTCTATTCCCCGGCCACCGCCCCCGCCACCCGCCGCATCAGTAGCAGTAGCAACACCCGCAGCAGCAAAGCCCAAGAAGCCCGCCTCGCGCATGATCGGCATGGCCCCCGACCAGGACCGCCACAGCAAGCACGGCACCTTCCTCGCCTCGCCCGCCACGCTCGTCTCCTCCTCTGCGTTGGATAAATCGACCTCCTCTTCGGTATTATACAACGACAAGGCGGGCTCCACGCCGTACATCCCCAACCCCGCGCGCACGCTCGTCATGGAGCAGCTCCTTATCTTCCGAAACTTCTCGTTCGGACTTGCAACAGACTCGCGGCGGGAATGTTGGTATGGCCCTGCCGCCGTCCACCGCGGCGGAGATGTAGTCTCTTATACGTACCTCGCATGTTGTACATCGTGAGTGGGCCGGCGGTGAGCACCTGCACGTTTATCTCGTTGGGCGGGATGGACTGGTTGCCTCGGTTGTTGACGTAGGTTGGTTGCAACTTATACATATTTTAACGCATTGAAATCAATGCATGCTCACAGCTCCTTGCCGTCGGGGGATAGAACAATGCCGTTACGTCCGACGATTGTCGGGTGGACCACGGTGAGCGCGAGTATGCTCAGACGAAGGTAATAGAGAGCAGGAAGGAATTGCATCGTGCGGTTCGTACGACCATTGCGAATTCGATATCTTATTAGCAATCAGAAATGTAAATTAATACACGTATAGTACATATGTACATTTCGACTGGAGTTTTTCTCCGATTCCCACCTAGATCTGGGACACCAGATCGACGACCGCTGACCCCCTCCTGGTGTGGAGGCCACCCATGCTCCCACGCCTGGTTGGTTCCTTCAAATTGTCCGCAGGCGACGACTGATCAGTCTCCATAGCCTCCAAAGCCACGGGCTGCGCCGACCCTCCCAGATGGTGTTCAGTGGCGTTCCAATTGGTGCTAGCCACGTCCGTGGTGGTCGCAAAATGAACGGCCACACCCTGCTTCACCGAATGCGTCTCTACCGAACGCCGTAATTCCAGTAAGGCGCGGAGGAATGCCTGCCGGTGTCACTGTCAGTCTGTTCTGGTGGGAATATGAGCTCGAAGCCGAGATATAACGCACCGGGTCTGTGACCGCGAGCACACCATAGATCAACGGGCGCGAGGAGTAAATGACCAGATCTGCCGTGAATCAATTTGCAGTCTCTCTTATGACGATTTTCGCTGACCCGCAATATCCAGTCGCCAATCCTAAACAATGTGAGGTTTCGAATGGTATCGCATGCAGGTGCACGCACCAGCTCCGTCAGAATCGGGGTCTTGTCTTGATAGGCGACTTCATAGAGGTCAATGATGCAGGTGGAGAAGTTGATTAAACATGAAACAAGCGGATAGAGTCCTGTACGCGGGTAAAAACCCATGTCAAGTAGAATGTAAGGTTTAGTTACACACCAATTCGAAGGATTGTGTTGCGGTACATTGCAATGCGCGACTTAGGTGAGGTGTACTCCTCTGCATAGTAATTGTCTGTATCTGTGGATCTTGATCGGAGGCGACGTATTGTGATCTACAGAGCGCGGCCAGTCAGCATCGCACTCGCAAAGTCGTGAAGAGAACAGACCTCGTGGGAGATGAGATATCCGACTATTGCGAGGAACACGAGGGCCTCGCCAGTTGACATCAGGAGGACCCAGAAGGACAGTGTTCCGACGAGCCACTTTATCATCGTTCGTTCGTCTGCCGCGCTAAACCAGCAGCTCTGATTGAATTCATTCCAGCTGTATCCCCGCAATTATTGAAAGTAAAAATCTCGAAATGATATCATTCGCTTACCCAAATTTTCCGGATGCGTACGGGACGATGCTGCACAACGCAGATAATAGGAATGTTCCCAGTACGTAGTACTTCTCCATCGTTTGGCCCCGGATTTGGTGCACGAGAACCAGTCTGCGGAGCGTTAACAAAATATCAAAACGAGATACTACTGGGCGTACTCCAGGTTGAGAGCCATGCAGAAAAATATCCCGCCGGAGAACATGATACTGAACTATGGGTGGGTGAGTAATAACAATGCAAGCTGAAGGCATGCACAGACATTGATCGCACAGGGTACAAAACTGCAACCCGCGCTCGGCCCAGAAAACTTTATAGAAACAAACCAGGTGATGCCGAAGAGGAGGCTGGGTCCGACGATCTCAGCCACTAATCGCGATTTTCGAGCCCCACACTCACTTTCCTATCAGCGCAAAGCAAAGAAGTCTGAAAGAGACGCGATTGAGGTAAGGTCGCGATACTGGATGCCAGGCGGTATATGCAAACGCGCAGAGCACGACGATGATCAGACAGACTCCTGGGAGCACCAATCCATCGATCAAATTCCTTCAGCCAACTGCCTGTCAGTGTGCGCCCCAGCTGGCAAAGTCAAGGCGCACCCGATCTGCTCGTCGAGAACCGTGGGGGTATGTGGCCTGGAGAGAGTCATGGTGAGGGAGAGCGAATTTTCAGTGGCTGCGGCGCGGCTTCAGAATATCCGCGATGACATTTGTCAGGAAAAATGTATGGCGGTCTCGTTGTACATTTAATCCCGCCCCATATAAACTTACCTCCGCCCTTAAATAGGGGTGTTTTGATGGTTCCCGCCCCATATATAGCATACCCCATGGGGTAGTTTATTTGCGCGCGTGGATCCTCGGCCCTTATAAACTCGAGCCCCGCCCCATCAGCTCAGGCCCCCGCCTATGAACTTTTGTCCCGTCCCAAATATATGCATTTCACCAAATAATCGAAACATTACAGTCAGCTCAAAACAAGCTCAGGTCAACCCTCATGGTTCTGAATTTCAACCTTTCGGCAAGTAGTACAAGTTCCCACCCATTCACCTGTCTAGATTATGTCGGCATTTGTCTTAGATTTCCTTTATATATCAGTGCCAAGGGATTATAGGGTTGATGTCCACGGTAACAGGACACATAGGGTTAATGTAAGGATAAAGTGAAATGAGGAACGGATCATAGCAGCAGCCTATGATCGGGGTTTCAGGAAAAATGTCCGGATAATGGGAAACAAAGTTGAATCATGACACTCTAAGGCTTCAAGCTCTGTGCGGATAACAGCTGCACACTGACATCTGGAAAACACCCCATGTCTACAGCGTACTATAGCGAGGCTAATAGAGCAGTAGATCTGTAGCCATGTCCCCTATATAATAGAGGCGATAGACAGATGGACGGTAGAGCGGTAGAGCTATATAGAGCTATATAGAGCACATGTTGCCATGGTAGAGTCTTGCTTCGGCTACCAAGCGCACCGTCGGTCGCTATCCGGCTTATTTAATTTTTATCTTAACCGGTAATCACCCGATACCAAAATGAAACGCAAAGAAAGGAAATAAAAAAATTATTCTTGCTACTGCAACTCCGCGACTATGTACTCAGCCCTCAAACGGAAAGTGGCCTGACCGGATGGAGAAATGATTCAGTGCGGCACCGGAGGAGCACGAAAGCAGTCGAGTCGGTAATATGAGCAGGGAAGAGCAGCAGAGTCTCTTGAACTTGCGACACAGAGTTTGTGGCCAATTAGAGTACTTGCGGGAAAGTTCAAAGGGATTGAGGGGGATTTCACTTGTATCCAGAGTGTTCTTGAGGCATGAGCAGGATCAGAGAAGCCACAAAACAGGGGGACTCAGACTCGGACGGGGGAATTGCAGAAGAAGAAGATGTGGGGAGAAGAAAGGAGTGGTGATGGGTCGTGTTGACTTCGACTTCGCTTTAAAAAAATCCAGCTGGCAGCCATCAACCATCATTCATTCATGCGGTCCCGGCGATACACTGTGATGCATGTGAAACAGAGCCTCTAGAAGGAGCCACAGAGAGGTCCGCCGCTACGGGCGCGCCACGCATCTATGTAGCTCTACCGGGAAGTGCCGGCTCTACTCAGTGCTACCTCGTAACCGGCTCTCTATGTAGTGAACGTGGTCTCTACATGCTCAAAAGGTGTTTCCAGATGGAGCCTGACCTGTCTACCAATAACTGACGCTCATTGCAGGTGATCCTCCTTCCACAACCGCTGGAGTCATTGAAAATCTCCTCCCGTGTGCCTGGAATCTATTGATGAAGTTAGCTCGAGAGGTCATGCTTACTACTACCTCTCTGGGACCGACTTTCAGGCAACTGTGCATCTGATCATGAGGTATTATAATTTCATAATTGAGTTGGTCAACATATGGTCTATCGCTAAACCACCATAAGGTCACGGTCACGTGGAAGCAGACCGCGAGTATGTGGGAAAGCTTCCACTAGCAAATGAGGCTGAGCAACAGCTATTGCTATCACAATTGCAGTTGGTGCAGCGAGCCCTGGATCAAGAGGAATGATTTGTAAAGTTACGTGGAAAACAGATTACAGCACTTTTCATAGTTATGAGGAAAACATATTTTTTCCCCGGGTGTTTGGTTCAGTTTGCACCGGACACCTAAATTATGTTGAAAGCTCTCTCTGTCCCACCCTTGCCCACTACCACCTAAATCTTGTGCATAACCACTGTTTAATCACCTATATATGGTTCTGGGCCATACCCGAGCCACCAGTGCTCATCTTGGCCTGCTATATCCGCTGGAATGCTCGTGAACCCAAGCTTGATGGTTGTGCCTTGGTTGTGCCCTCGCCTTGCCTTGGTTGTCGCCGTCCCTCCCCTTTGTGGGCTCATTTGGGACTAAATACCATTGGGATACCTGTGCCTCAGTAATTGGTGTCCTCCCCCTCAATACTGAGAATATTGGGCTGTGTTGGTGTGGTACCGAAGGCGCGGAAGCCTCAGGACAAGTTGCCGGGGGTGTGGGGTTGTAGGGGATCACTCCCATGAGGTATCAGGGACATACATAATAGTTCGGAAGACATAAGTGAGTCACCTGAATGGCATGCATCTATATAAGAAAAGCCGTGGTTTGTCTAGACAAAAGCGGCGCCTGTGGGAATGAAGAAGCATTAGCTCCACAGTTCACTGTCGAGATGCTGGATTTGCGCAGAAAAATGAGGTCACTGCTCCACCGCCGTGTTCGAGTTCCACCGAAATGTTGAAGTACTATTTATAATGTCACGATAGCGAGTCAGCTGAGATCTCTTGATCGGACTCCTGGCGGCAAATTGGCATTTCAGAAGTGGATCTGTGGAACTCGGAATTTATGATCATCATCGTCATGCCGAAATCTGCCGGTGAGTCGGCTAGCCTACTTTGATGCCGGTATGGTCAGTTACTACCGGCGGCAAAGCACGGCAAATATCGGCATGCCTGAGCATCAGCGAACGGTGGAATTTGTGTTTCCTCAGCTTTGGAGAGCAAAGAAAGAACATTAGGACTCCAATTTGATGAAGGTTAGTCACCAGCGATCGGTACGGAGGTGGGTTGCGGTCGGAATGAAGCCATTAGCGTGAGAGCCGCCAAATTCAAATAAAATATTCACAGACGATCAGTTTATAAATGCAGGTGCCTTGGACCAAATGAAGGCGCTGACAGAGGAAAACTCAGTTTTTTGGAGTTGAAATGATGAGGGAGGGTTTCGAAGCGGAAAGAGGCTGAAATGAAGGTGCATGGAGGCAGTATGTGGCCGTTCAACTAGGGTATGAAGACCACGGGCATTTTGCTGATTGGGTATCCGACTCTACCAGTATATTTATGTAACTGGTTGAACCACAGAAAGATTGCATGCAGAGGAGTGTGTACTATGGACCCGGAGGCACAGAGCGTATTTACCATTTGAATTTCAGTGGGACTAACTAGGCAATCCAGCCAAAATCAGCAAGAGTTGAACAGCACCGATGGTGTTGGTTGGAAGCACAAGTTGAATTGCCCCGGATCTGTCACCGGATCTGTCACAGTTAGAGCGAAGTTGAAAAATAATTGAAGAGTGCGACCTTTTGCAAGACCTTTTGCAAAACTTCAAACTTGCCTGAGATGCCCGAGCCAGTTCAACTTGTGGTCTGGCCACATAGGAGTGCAGAAATAAAGGCTTATGCAGTACCTTACTTGCTAATAAGTGTGTCGATTAATCAGGTCCTAGATGCTAATGGAACACTTGCAAGGGAAAATCCCAGATTGACACAAAGAGACCGGTGAAGATCTGCTATAATGGCATGCAGATGCAGTTAAGTGGACGACATGATCTGAAAATATGCTGAACATGAACATGCTGTCGATTCCGTGGCGAAGCACGCTTAGCTTATTCCGTCAGTACAGCTTTCTGCTTCAATTCTGGCTCGCCAGAGATGCCCAGAAATAATAGAACTTTAGCAGTTGGCAGCGTCAGCTTGAGGTATTCACAAGGATACATCATTTGAAGTATGTCTTTGAAGTGTGCTATAAGCAGCAAGTCCTAAACGATGGTCCAGCCCCAATATATGGTACAACTAAAGACAGATGATGATGGCAACCTGATGGTTGCACAAGGACTTGAAAAGCGGAAACTTGGTGGTGATAAAGGTGGTCTTCTGAAGGACGGAAAGTCACAGAAGGTTGGTGTCTTTATGTTAAAAATTCAGGGCAAATACTCTTGAATTGTCCGTGGCGAAGACACGGGTAACTGCTAGTTGTCCACTGACACAAAGTCTCCTTTAAATGCTCAAATGTTGACACCCATGCCCTCCATGTCCAATATCTCTCCTCCAGAAGTAGTACACTGGCACTATATCCTTGCAAAATGCATACTTGGTTGAAATCAAGCACGAGAGCTGAGTAAAAGCACTGAAAACCGCGAGATCAGAAGAGATTAGAGCGTGTTCAGGGGCTATATAAATATGTGAAAACAGCCAGATTTTTTTCCGTTTTCCGCATAATTATGAAAAGTGCTGTAAGGCTGGGGCCGAGCAGGCACTGCGCGAGTCTCATGTGTGTGCATGTGAATGATCAGAAACATCACTCTAAGTAACAGAATCTTGGTTTTAATTTCTCCGAGATGGCCGAACCTGATCGAGCATGATTCAACCCCCTTATCCTGTAGTCTCTCGTAGATAGACACTACAACAGAAGATGCTCGTACCTCGCATGTTGTATTTGTCCTGACCCAACACCAAATTCAGCTTGCTAAAATGAAATTGTGGCCCGCCAGTACTGTACGCTCTGTCAATATTCATTCCTCCCAATGCTTTTGACAGTCCTCCTTTTCAATCATTGTCAACCGGCACCGTATGGCGACAACCCTTGAAATTGTGCACGCAAAAAAAGGACTATATACTACTTCCAAAGAAATGAAACATCAGTGGGAAGTGAATCTTACCATTGAATCCATCCAGTAAACTTTGATTAGGCCCTTGCTCAGGGGATTGGTTCAAGTCCAACTCTGTAAAGCTTACTCTCAAACTCGATGTGTTGAGACTTTTCACCTGATGTCTATGTGTTGAATTAATTCAAAAGGGAACCATCGGTCGAACAGAGATGCCACATCAGGAAAAAAGATTTTCCTATGTAAATCACGCTTCGGCTTCGAGACGCCGGTAGCCGCGGTAGTTGATGGCTTGGCGCCTCGTTGCACCTGATACTCCTGGTAGCCCGCCGCAGGGTGTCTGTAGCTCTGATAGCCTCAGGAGAAATGGCAGAGGGGTGCATAGTCGTGGGAGCTCCCATTTATTTTACTGTGGAGAACAGCTCTTAATATTTCCGTAAAGTTAATTTGATCCGAATGAGTCGTCGAAACAACCATTCCTTTTCGGAAACGGAAGTATTTGACTCTAATCATATTGCTACACAGCAATTCAAGCGAATATAATCTTCCTGCAGATAACTCTTTCTTCGACACTACAAGCAGCCCTATCTACGACAGAAATGGCAAGAAAATTCGTTGGGAGATCAAAATGTGATCGTGCTCGGGCGAAGGAGATTTATTTGAACGGAGAATATACACATTTTAGCGACCAGCCCGACCTAACAGCCGCATTCGGACTCTCCGCTCCCCCCTGGCCTTTTTCCCGGTATGCATGGCCACCAGATAGCGGAACAAATAGAAAGCACCATGGCTGAGGTATGGGTTGAGATAAAATGACTTACACTGATCCAAGGCTGTTTCTGAGGCCCATCGGCGATCCACTGTTCGGCCAAATATAGGGAGGAGGTGGCAGGACTGCACAATGTTGGTAAGTGGGATGATGGATGAATTTTTGGTGATGATTGCGACTCGACAGCGAAACTTGATGCATGCCGAGAGTGGTGTTGAACATCTGGAGTGGTTTATACCAGTCAATGTAGGCAAGCGGCTCAGTATATGGGCCAAAGTCTGCGGGTATTCGAAAAATTACACGGACCTGTGCAACAGAAAGCCCTGGACTGCTGTTAAACTAGTTTGGGTGTGTGCATATAAGAATACTCACCATCAGTAGGGGCGTTCCCATCACCCCGAGGTTGTGTCCTAACAAGTACAGTGTCAAAATGACCTGCTTTCGCGGGTATAACACCTTTTGCAGTTAGTTTGGAGGGTTCCCCCTTGACAGCACGGATCTTGTCGTAGACGTCACGCGAACCAACCTCGGGGATGAGAGGGAGGGAAATCGAGACACGCTTGTACACCGGAAAGATCGTATTGGCGGCGGGTTCAAGCCGAGGAACGATATATTTTGACTCGAGGAAGCTGGCAATTTTGTCTAGGAGATCGGGTGCATGGAAATCGGCTGCAATTGTCTCAGCAGTCAAGGTCGGAAAGCCAGGTTTTTTAGCGAGAGTGAAAGATGGAAGGGAAGGTTGTGAGCGCGGCATTTCCTCGACCTCATCATCTTCATCATCAGAGTCTTCCGGTACATCAACAGCACTGGACGGGTCCAGCCGCGCTTCTTCCTGCTCCTCGGCCAGATCTAGCTTCTCTTCTTTCTCTTCCTCCGCTTCCGCGTCGTCTCCAGATTCAACGGGGGCGGAATATCCTGGGACAGCCCACTGGAGGTAAGTGCCGAATTTGTAGATCGCTTCCTGCCGCCGCAACCAGACTGTCATTTGCCTGGTATACCCTCTCTTGTTGCTCGCATTGTAACCGGCCTTCGCTAGATCGATATGGAGTGTTCGCTCCCCTCGGTATTGAAACCGTCAGCTGTGCCGCGAGAACAAATCGAGTCGACGTAGTGTTTCAGTTTGTGGATTTTGTTGATGTTGAAATGCTTGCGAATGCCGAGTTTAATGAATATATCTTTACTGGTGTGAAAGGCGGACCATGCCGCATCCTGTTGGGCCAACAATTCGTCGCAGTGGGTCTCGAAATTGCATAATAGACGAAATCCAGCATTCCGCGCACAGCGAGTTGGACAGCGGGATCGGTAGCATGGGCGAGAACACCAAGAAAAACCTTCTCCATATTCTTGTGCTCCGTCCCCGTCCACTGGGATGTCATTGAAATCCCCTTCTTGAAATGGCGAAGCGTGGGATGCAGGGTCATAGCCCGAAACCGCTGGTCGATTTCGTCGGCTTGACCGCCGGTCGCCTCCGTGGCCCATTTAACCATGTGATCTCCGAACACGCCGTTATGAAGCTCGTGCAGAAGATCGGGGGTAATGCAGGCGAAGATGTTGCAGTGGGGGAAATCTGCCCAGAAGGGATTAATGGGCCGAAGATTTTGGTCGACAAACTCTGTTGGGTACTCGCCCCGGGATTGCGCGGAAAGAGCCGCCAGAGTTTCTACAGGATTGCGCACGGGCGCATCACTGGTATCCCCGCGCTCTTTCGGCCCGCAAGAGCAGCCAGGGCAGGAATTCTCCATGCAGCAGCACACCAGATACTGCTCCGGATAGTCGGCGATGTAGGCGGCCAAAATCGGGAACACCTTTCTCACGAACCCATTAGCACAATCCATCTCCATGCCCGCGCTCCCAGCCGCCTTCAAAGACTTGAGCATAGAACTCATGCAATCATGGAAGAACTGATGAGATGCGCCTGACTGCCGTTTCTTCGAGAATATCTCTGCGCGCTACTGCTCCGGGCAATGGCGGAGTATGCGCTGTACATCCTCATCATCAATGCCTTCCCCGACATTGGTCTTCAGATGGTGTGGGCGACAGAGTGTTTCCAGAAAGCATGTGCCGCCGCAAACCAGCACTACGTCCTTACCGAGCGCATGATCAAGCTGGTACGTACTCACCATCCGTCGTTTTTTACGGAACTGACACCCACCTCAGATCACCAAGCGCGGGTCTCATGCGCGTGGCCAGATCGTCGCGGGGTGCCGCAACCTCTTTGCATCCCACTACGGCCTCAATCGACCATCGACTTCGACAGCGGTGGTCAATGCCAACCGTGCTCTGTCGGCGAAACTCGTCAACAAAGCTGCTTTTCACTACAAGGTATGCATACGTCCTTCTTATTAGTCATGACCTACCTCATCACCCTGTTTAGGATGTCGATGGTCGCGCGGGCTTTGACTCGAACAGTATACTAGGGGATATTCGGCACCTTACGACGTTCAGGAACAAAAAGGCGCTCGGTGGTGTCTTTACCTCCCACTTTAACCCTTACCCCCTCGAGACCGCTGCTCTGGAATTTACCACGGTGCGTCCACCCATGTCCGTCACGATCATGACTAACAGTTACATAAGATCGCCTTCTGTGCCTCGGAATGGTCTACCGGAACATTTGTGGCCGCTCAATTTTTCGAGAAGGACGTGGTCGAAGGGTACAAGAACCATCTTGCAAGTCTCGTAAAATGGAATGGTTTCAATAAAGAGGTTGTCGAAAATATACACTGCACATGGTACACTCGCGCTTCGTAAGTCCCGTATATCGTGTATATTATTATTATTAACTAATTTCATCGACAGGTGTTCGCTGAAGCTCTCACCAGGAATCGACAGCTATGCAACACATATCGACGAGAGTCAGGAGAATGTGTTGCGCGAGGAGCTCGCCAGGAGGACAGGGGCGATGGATAGCGAGTCGGAGCAGCCTGTAGTGGAGCGTAATAATGTGGAGCATGATGAGGAGTAGCGTACCAGGGACCCAATTCAATGATTTATGCCATTTCCCAAAACAATTATATACTACCCTGTGGGTACGACCACTCAGTACTACCAGTAGCTTGGTAGCCGTGACACTATCGAGTGCTACGGCGGAGCTACTGGCGGCTACAGAACCACGTATGATGGCTACCACGCGCAATCAGATCTTTGCCTACGGCTACTCGGTGCTATCAAATAGGGGACTTGTCTACGGGGCTACCACAGATACTGTGACTATACAGCTCTATGTATCCATGTCGTTTTTTCCTGATGCAGGAGATTGTTCACCTATTCATGAGTGGGTCATAGTGTAGGGCCCACTGGATCTTGAGCCCAGAATCACCGACTTACACCATGTATCCGATTACAAGTATGAGGCATCATGTAACACCCTGTTGATATACCAGGTAACCCGATAAGGGTTCCGTCCTGATCGGATGTTATATAAGCTATTATGGCACCGTTGGTGCTGTTATTTATTAATGAACTAGTAATTACTATATAGTTTAGATATACAGTAGTAAATAAGGGATTGACCCTTTGCTTGTAACTTACTAACTTACACTACTGTGTCAATACATCTCCCCAGGAGACGTGCTGATTTACCTTGTGTGAACACAAGTCTAAAGGATCAAATCCTTACACTTTTTTAAATCACACGTACTATGTGTTGACGAAACTGTCGTCGCCGACGACACTCCAAAAACCCTAAAGTTTAAGACGTTCTGAGAAGCCCTCAGTAAAAACCGTAAAAAAGCTAAGCGCACTCAAGCGCTGCTTGCTCGCTCAAGCAAGATCACCGACAACTATCAAAAGCCGGCGAGATCGAAGATCAATGATCCTGAAGATAATCTCTCCAATTGTGCCGGCAGCGCCAACGATAATCAGCTGGCAGTGCTAGGCAATCATGGAGACTTTCAGTTGCCGGCACCAGCAGGACAGATCTCCCACGATGACTTTGCATCCGCGTTATCAGCGATATCGCCATCGCAGAGTGGTATTGACACCACTGGTGTCACTGGCGGCAATGCTGAGCATGTTGGGCGTACAACACCCTCAGATAGTGTTTGTGCAAGCAGACAACAAGACTCACGAAAGCGGTCACCGATGACGAAGACGTTGCCCCGTTCGGTCAACTGTGCCTTCGAAGGCCACGAGTCGGTGCAGTGGAAGCTCGCCTGAGTTTGTTCACTCGGTGATTCCGCCCTCGCCACAACTGACCAATAAAAAGTTGTACGGCGTCTACAAGAAATAGTGAGAGCTGCTGAGCTCATCACCATATCCGGTGAGTTCACTCCATAATAATGCTAATGAAAGCGAAAATGCAGATGAGCAAGCCTGTCAGCAACGGTGTGAAGGGAAACAGCGGCACAACCATGCTGACTCGATTGAATCCGCAGAAATGCGGATAGTGGCTGCTCGCAGCCTGGCCGGAAGGCCAGAGGTATCCGATGCAGGGTCGAATCTGTGCCCCAATAACTGGGATGACATAAATCTACACCTTGCAGCGGATGCACTCGCTCGCAAACGCGGCAAGAACGAGTCTACATAACTCTGTCTACCAGAGATGGGTTGCAGCGTGGAAGCACAATGAGTACCAACTGTGTGCGGGACGCGAGGCAGACAATCTCGCTGTCGAATAAGAGTTGCAAGCACGTGAGGTGCTTGAGAGCGAAGACTTTCGCTCTGGCCACCGCTATCGAGGCCAAGCAACGCAGCAAGGCGCAACAAGCTCGGCTACAAGCCGCTGCCACTCGGCACGCTATTGACTGAGAAGAAGAAGAAGCCGCAAGGCTTGCCGCTGAAAAACGCATGCTCACCGATAAGAGGAGAGAAATCCTCACGGACTATGTGCACGAGAAGCACGTGTCTGATGCAGCGCGATCTGAAGCGCGGAGTACCCATCCTCTCGCGTCGAAGAGGTCCTTGATGACAAAGACTCGGGTCAACTTGGAGTTGGGTGTACTAAAGGCCATTTTCGGAGGATTCCATTGAGATTTGGAAGCGAAGTGTCTACGGAAGGGGGTCTCCTGGAATGTTGGTTCGAAAACGCCCGCGGGAAGCACTGAGTTTTGGTCGAGATGTATGCGACGGAAGTAGAGGGAAGGAAGAACCAAGGGATATTTGAGCCCACACCAGGAAGGCCCGCTTCAAAGCCCTCCAATTTAGTTTGTTGTGCCAGTTGACTCTCGAGGCGTGGACAATCGAATGGGATGCATATAGGAGAACAATGCATAGCCGACGGAGTCCGACCATTACTTTGTCCTGTAGATTCAGTGCAGAATGATGCTACGAACACGTATTTACACCCGCTCACAAGCCCGGACTCACGACTCGGAGAGAATTGTGGGTAGTAGAACTCCAACCCCTCTTCACGGAACGGGGTTTTTTTACTTTTTTTTGTCGGTCCCGTATCCGTTCCGTGGACTCTGGTGAATAAGAGGGGCTACGGACGGATGGGCGTCCGAAGACGGGTTAAGAATTATCCTGCGGTTTGTGGTTGCGCAAGAAAAGACGAGTTCTGTAACGCCATTGTCCGAAACCTCCCGCACAACTGTACAGGTCTCAAACTGGCTCTCATGAGCGCCGCGTAGACCGCAGGGGGTTCAATCCGCGAGGGCGGCGGCGACCGGGGGGGTGCGCCTAAGTGGCGTGGGCAGTGTGCACGGACTTGGCACGGACATGGGCACGATGGGGCTCGACATGATGGGGAACTTGATACCGCACTGCACGCGGTCGAGCCTGCTATGCAAGCGTGCGGCCTTCAGGGCCGAGCAAGGTGCCTTGTCGGTGCCCTTCGTCTTTGCCTTGACCATTCGAAAGCGGATACTGTGCTATAGCCTCTTAGATTATGCCACACAAGTGCCCCTTGATTTTGCGCGCCTCCATAAGCCAACTCGCTCGTGATCAGCCGGAGTATCGGTTTTCGGTACTGTCTCTGAATTGGTTCGGCAAGTGCTGGCTTTGGTAGGTCCTGTATCTCAGACCCAGTGAAAACACCGTCTCGACCGGTATCGACCGGTATCGGCTGGTATCGGGCAGTCTCGAAACGGTGGCTGTTGGGTGGCTGTGGCACAGCAAAGCCACCTGTGGCTGTGGACGTACCACAACCACCGTTCTGTGGTACAGGACAGAGCAGTAAATATGGTATGAGGGTTCAGGTATTCAAATTCCAAACAAAAGAAAGTAAATCTTTCTAACTAGCTCATACCCCAGATCTGTTACCCTCTTTATAAAATTACGCCTGTCTGTCTGTCCGAAGCTTTTTAAGCTCCGCTCCACCGCCGAGATGATATTACCTGGTCTGCGCGCCAGTAAATTGTTAACTCCGCCGTCTTCCGTGAGCGGCCCGCGTTCAAATAAACTCGGGCATGGGAACGAACACTGTTCTATCACCTCTTCATTTCTACTGCTGACCTCTTTGACCGAAGGGGTGGGCCGCGAAGCGGCCCGCACCGCTCTTGTGTTTTTAAAAATACTAGGAGTGACCCGTGCTATGCCACGGGGGGCTATCTCGCACTATCAGAACCAGAGAACTATTACTGTTGGCCTTTGAAAATAATCTAGGATTTCAATTTTCCGCTAGCTCCGCGCCACTCGTCGCCGATCTTCGATCGGCTCCTCGTGGCCCCCTTCAGGCCTGCTTGCTGGATTTAGATGTCTCTTAAAGAGATACTTGATTTTTTCTGGTTTTCCACCAGTTTCCTAGGTCTGCACTTGACTATCTGAGTGCAATTCAAAGTCTGGGCCCTAATGGGGAATGGGGACTGCCAGCAATGTTCAAGTGTACTAACATGGTCCTCAGCATGCCCCAGAACAATAACCATAGGCAGGAAGCAGCGGCAGAGGCCGGGGAAAGGGCTTGTAGTCGGCAGCCAATCAAAAATGTCTTTTGACATTTTGGTTCCCATGCCTTCCCTTTTGTAGTATAGATACTGGCAGATTTAAGGGTAATTTAGTGCTTTCTCACGTTGAATATCTCGAAAAAAACACCCAAAATGCCGGGTAACAGGGCATGGTAACCAACAGACTTGGTCAAGCAAGGTACGAGCTAGGTAGGTGGGTAGGTAGGTAGGTAGTATTACAGCCGGTCCCTGAGGAACGCGGGCCAGAGGTATCGAAATGTACATGCGCTAGTATAATTATTGCCCCTGGACTCCTTCACAACACAAAGCCGAGCTCACGGACGCAATCTCACGATCGCCGCGGTAGAACCAAGGAACTGCAAAGAAGTAGTTTAGCACGGAAGAAGGGGCCCGGACAGATCAAGCATTTCTTAGACGAAACACGGAATGGCAGAACAGGTTGAGGACATCATGTGTAAATTTGCCACAAGTGCAATACTAGGTCGGGAATTTATGCTTTTAAGAACTCCATGTTAGAGTCTGTTGCCATGTGGCGTTGTAGCTCTGGGCACTTAGAGAAGAGTTGCATCAGGAATTCACGACGGAGTTCAACCAGTGCGTCTAAGGAGTGCAGCTGATTAATGCGTGTTCCGGAGTCTCGATCTCTGTCTTGCAGAATCTACAAAGCCTATCCGCCCTTGGCACCGGCCGATACGCATGATCCACGTAACGCAAAATTTGACGGCGAGTTGGTGAGTTGAGAGCATTATCGAGGTTAGTGCTCTCGATGTGGCTGAGTTTTCACCATTGTCAAGTAGTGCGCATAGTTGAAGTAATTTGCGTAGGGGCTTGTCCTTCCGGGGTTCGAGCCTTCCGTGAAGTAAGTATAGCTTGTCCGAAGAGTTGATCGCATTCTGTAACCATTCCACCGTTAGGTTGTCCACTAGTTTAGCGTAGTTCTGAACATCTTCGACTGAAGTAGCCGCTGTTAGAATGAGCTCCGGACTTTGGAATGGCAGCCTTGACGCCGCAGTGATTAATTCGCTGGCCCAGCAATTTACCCATGGCGCTCAGTTCAAGTGAACTATCCAGAGCTGCTCGAGCGTAGTGCTTTTTGTCGAGTCCAAGAAATAAACCAGATGGCTCAAGGTGAGTTGAAGGCGTCGAACTCGCAGTGGTGTTATCCCAGTTTCCGTGAACAGAGGCGCAATCATAGATCGAGAGTGCAAGTTCAACATGTGACGGATGAACCTGACTTGAACTTGGCTGAGCTGTTTGACATGGATATCTTCGCTATCCGGCATGATTTCGCACCCATGGATGAGGTGACAGTCGACGCGAGCCATATAGAGTTCCTTGAGCTCCTTTGGTGTCAGTCTCCCGGTCATGTCCTCAATTGCCATGATACGATGTCCGCAATAGCGAGCCGTGCGAGCTTTTGCCTTGTAATGAGCCGCGAACATATTGTGACGAAAGTAGACTCGGCTAGATAGTAGAGCGGTTTCGGCACACGGTTCAGAGGTTGTTGAATAGTCGGTCCAACGGGTAGAAGTGTTGTAAGGATATAATTGACTAGAGAAACTAGGCTAGGGACAACAGTATTTATACTCGTAGCAGTCAGGAGTAAACGGGTCGGCTGGGCTTGCGAGCGAGCTTCCTGTCAGGTTCAAGTACAATAAAATTTAAAATAGAATCACACGTCGTTTCAGGATTTGGCCTCCAGGTCCGGGGAGAGGTACAGGTACCAGGGCATGTCCGGAGGGCCTTGGTTATATTATAATTTATACCGGTACAGGTGAACCACGATAGCATCCGCCGGCGAGGTGAAATTTAACGCGAAGCACCTGAAATTGACGGTTTGGTATCATATCTCCCTGCCAGTCGGTGATCCACAGGAACCGTCTGCAGAATTAGGATTGAAGGGCCCCACACGTTTTTGGGTTATGTATCCAATTCCGGAGGATGGCGCCGCGGGATTGTGAGTCGTTGCTGTTCTGTGCTCTTGGGTCCTGTGATACGAGCAGAACTGCAAGGCGAAATTCGCGCCTGCCTATGAAATATGCATACCTCCGTGAGCCAACCCGCGCGACTCCCTCATCGGTTTTCTGCATCCGCACTGTCTCTGAATTAGTACGGCGAAGTGCTGGCGGATTTGTTTTGGCACCGGCGGGTGACCGGCGTCTACTCTGGTCGTTCGACTCCCACCCCTAACTTTCCGTGACGCCAACAAAGAGGCTTGTGACGGGGTGACGGAGCCCACTTTATTCGTATTCCTCGCCGCCGACGTCGATGGCGGCCAAAGGCTCGTGGAACTCGCCCATCTACATATCCGACGACGACGACGAGATGAGCGTCGCCGGCCAGCTAACGTACGACTACACCCCGACCCCGCCAAACGCATCCCCGTACCCGCAGCCCGCCCCCGCCCCGTACCCCCACGTACGCCTATTCTATCTCATCCTTATCGAGCTCATTCTCATCTGCAGCGGACGCGCGCCCCGCCCCCCAAAAGCGCAAGCACGAGGACGCCTTCCCGAGCTACCCCGGGCCCAACCGCCTCCCAGCGCACCTCGAGACGAAAAAGGCGCGGAAGCGCCGCCGGCGGCTGGAGCGCGAGGAGGCCGCGCAGGCGCGCGCGCACCCGCCCCCGGCCCCGCCCGCGCCGTTCCTGCCCGGGCTGCACCCGTTCCTGCCCCTCATGCCCACGCTCAACTGGCCCCCCGCCCCGCTGCCGCTCTTCACCCCGTTCCCGTACATGCTCCCCCCGAAGCCGCTGTTCTACGACGCGGGGTACGGCGGCACGCAGGGCGGGGGGTTCGCCCCACCCCGCGACGACGTGTACCCGCCCGCGCAGGGGTACGCCGCGCCGCGGGACGAGATGTACCCGCCCCCCGCCGCCGCCGCAGACGTACCCGTATCCACCGCCGCAGCGCTACGAGGGCCGCGCGGAGCCGGAACCGTCCGCGTGGGTGTCCTCCATGGCCGCGGACCAGGGGCTCGACTTCTGGGACACGTACCCCGCCGCGCCCGTCGACCCACCCCCGCCCCCGCCCGTGCCCGCGCCGCCCCCCGCGCCGTCCATGTCTATTCTCCGGCCGCCGTCCATCCCCCGGCCGCCGCCGTCCCTCCCCCGGCCGCCGCCGCCGCCGCCCGCCGCACCAGCAGCACCAGCAGCCAAGCCCAAGAAGCCCGCCTCGCGCATCATCGGCATGGCCCCCGACCAGGACCGCCACAGCAAGCACGGCACCTTCCTCGCCTCGCCCGCCACCCTCGTCTCCTCCTCTCCCTCCGCTTCCTCTTCCGCACCACAACCGCAGACAAGGCGGGCCCCACGCCGTATATCCCCAACCCCGCGCGCACGCTCGTCATGGAGCAGCTCCCGAAGCCGCACCGCACGCGCGCCTTCGTCGCCGCGTGGGGCCGCGCCGCGAGCGGCGCGCCGCCCGTGTACCTTGCGGTCGACCCGCCGAGCGGGAAGGCGCTCGTGGAGTTTGCGACGGCGGAGCTGGCAAGAAGGGCGTGGGGGAGCGGGAAGCTGGGCGAGGGGGGGCTTCCTACTTCCGTTCCTGCTGTTCCCGCTGATCCCGGCGGTCCCAATAATGGAGATCTGCCCGCGAATGGAAGCAATGTCCCCAAGCCGAAGCCCGTCAAGGGCCGCCCGCGCGCGGACCTCGTGCGCGTGTGGTGGTTCCGCGTGCCGGGCGTGGGCGCGGGCGCGGGCGTGGGCGAGATCGAGGAGGGCGAGATCGAGGGGGACGGGGAGGCGGGCGAGGCGGGCGAGCCTGCCGAGCCGCCGTCTGCACCGCCGTTGGCCGCTGAGCGCGACGGCGCGCGGGTGGATGGCGCGCCGGAGAACGCGGAGGGGAGGAAGGAGAGCAAGAAGGAGCGCAAGGCGCGGCTCGCGCGCGGGCGGGAGGCGAAGAGCGCCAAGGCGGGGCCGCCGGCGCCCGTGGACCCGCCGGCGTGGCCCGGCGCGTGGGGGGCGGGCGCGGGGACGTGTGGCGCGCGAAGGGGGCGGCGAACGAGACCGCGCACGGAGCGGCGGGTGGCGAGGCGGGCGCGGGCGATGCGTGGGGCAGCGAGCTGCGTGGCTCGCGCACGAGAACGCGGCCGCGATGGCAGGCGCAAACGCGGACGGCCCCGCGCCCGCATCGGGGCCCGGCGCGCCCGGAGTGGCGTGGGGTGGGCCTGCGTGGCGCGCGTACGAGGACGCAAATGCTAACGCGCACGCGCACGCCGACTTGAATTCGATCTCGAATTCGAACGCGATCTTGCCCTCGACACCCGCACCCACACCCGCGCCCTGCCCGCCCGCGCCCGCGCCCGTCGCGGCGCGCCCGCCGCTCCCGCCCCAGGCGGCGCTCGGGGGCGCGTGGGGGCAGCAGTACCCGCAACAACAGCAGCAGCAGCAGCAGCAGCAGCGGTACCCGTCGCGGGCGAGGGACGCGGAGCGGGGGCTGCGCGCGGCTGGTCGTTCGCTGGGGAGCGGACGGAGCGGGGCGCGCGGCTGGTCGTGTGGGAGCGGACGGAGCGGTGCAGCAGGGGGCAGGTGGAGCAGACGCAGCAGGTGGAGATGGATGTGGATGTGGGAGATGCAGGTGGACGTGGGGAGGGGGCGCGGGAGGGGAGATGGAGGGGCTCGCGAGCGATGCGCCCGCTTCCGCTTCCCCCGGACCAGGCGCAGCCCCATCCCCGACGCCATTCCCATTACCCTCCCCAGTATCATTACCTGCACCAACACCGCCCGCACCATCATCCGCCGCCGGCCCAGGAACGGGAATCGGAGGAACGGGAACGGGAACGGCACGGGAATCGGACCAGCCCCGCCGCCGCTCGAGCCGCGCGCGATGAAGAACGCGCGCTCCGCCGCGCGGCGCGACCTCGAGGCGCGCGTCGCGCGGGGGCGGCGCGAGTTGGCGGAGGCGGAGGCGGGTGCTGCTGGGTCCAGTACTACTGTTACTGCTGCTACCGCCTCCGCGTTGCCTGCGAACGGCGCGCACGGCGCAAACGGTGCGGAGGGTGCGAACGGGGGTGAGAAGGAGGGGAAGGCGAAGGAGGAGAAGGCGAAGGCGAACGAGGCGGGAAGTGCGAGCGGGCCCGCGGCGATGGAGGATAATCTGCGGCGGCTCGTGTTGAGGAGCCAGAGCCAGCGCGGGCGGGGGCGGGGTGTTGCTACGCCTGTTGTTCGCGCTGCGTCTCCGGTTTTCGCATCGGCGTCGGCGGGGGCGGCGGCGGCGGTGTCGCTGGACGAGCTGGCGGTGTCGTTCATCACGGAGACGATCCAGACGTTGGCTGCGCCTTCGGGTGGCGGGGGCGCTAACAGCACGAGCACGACTGCGACCGCGACCACCGCGATTGCTAACGGCAGCGCCAGTTCCGCCGACAGCCCGACGCCCACGCCCACGCCCACGCTGACGCTCAAACAGACGCTCGCGGCGAAGCAGCAGCGGCTCGAGGCGCACATCGCGGAGAGCCGCGCGCTGATGGCGCAGCTCGCGGGCGCGCGCGGGGGGGAGAGGGCGCGCATTTTGGGGGTTATGCGGGAGCGGGGGAGGTGCGTTGTCGTTTCTTCGATCTTACTCCCTTTGTCTTGCCTTTTTTTGGGGGGTGTTTTTCTTTTTTTTTTGGAGGGTTTGGGGGATTTGGAGGTGTTTTTGGGTGGGATTGCTTCGCCGCTAGAGCGACGGGCGACGAGATGCGGGCGACGAGCTTTTGCTGCGGGGTGGCGAGATGCGAGCGTTGGCTAAGAGCGACGAGCGTTACGAGCCCCCCTTTTTTGTTCTTCCTTTTTCGCGGCGTTTTTTTTTCTTTCCTGTCGGGTTTTTTTTGGATGGCGGCTGAGGCGTGTGGTGCATATAGGATGATGGAGGAGGAGTCGACGACGACGACGACGGGGACGACGTCTACACAGCAGACGACGACCTTGACGTCGACCTCGATGACGATGGCGGCGGGGACGAGCACGACGTCGGTGGAGAAGACGACGAACGGAATCGGCGAGCGGAGGCTGCGGTGGCCGGAGAGCCGGAACGATGTGTGTGTGCTGATTATTAGCGATGATGAGGATGAGGAGGGGAGTGGGAGCGAGGGGGAGGGGGAGGGGTGGGGCGGGGGGATTTAGAGGTATGTTTTTTCGGGGTGGGGGTGCGGGGGTGGGATAGGAAGGGCGCCGCGGGGTATGATGTGGTGGACGCGTACGAGGTGCGTGATGTGCTTCCTCCGCGCCTGGCTGGGCTGACGCGCTGCAGATGCGATGTCGACGTGGGTAGTTACTCCTCGGGTATGCGTGAGGCTGGAGAGTGCGGACGTTTCACAGATACGACTGCGAAGGCCGCGGTGCATATGGTGTACAAGGTGGGTACTTAACTTGCCGTGCTGGAGCGTGCTGACGCTTCATAGATGCGATGCGGTGTATATAGTCCGAAGGTGCGAATTTTACCCCCCGCGCTGGAGAGTGCTGACGCCTTGCAGATGTGATTTCGACGCCCGCCTTGTATATGTGGGTAGTTACTCCTCGGGTATGCGTGGTCGGCTAGAGTGCTGACGCGGCGTAGATGGCCCGCGGTGCATATGGTGTACAAGGTGGGTACTTGACTTGCCGTGCTGGGGAGTGCTGACGCTTTGTAGATGCTTTGTCGACGTCCGCGATGTGTATAGTCCGGAAGGTGAGTATCTTGCGCCCCGCGCATAGCTGGTCTGACGCTTTTCAGACACGGTGTACAAGGTGGGTAGTTGCTCCGCAGGTATGTATACTCTGCTGGAGAGTGCCAACGCTTTGCAGATGCGATTTCGCCCACGGTGTGTATAGTCCCGAAGGTGTGTGCTTTACCCCCCGCGCTGGAAAGTGCTGACGCCTTGCAGATGCAGTTTCGACGCCCGCATCGTCAACGTGGGTAGTTGCTCCTTGGGTGTGCGTAGTCGGCTGGAGTTCTAACGCTTCGTAGATGCGACTGCGACGCCTGCGGTGCATATGGCGTACCACCAGGTAAGCCCTTTGCCTTGCCGTGCTGGAGAGTACTAACCCGACACAGACCCGGATTCCGAGTCCGATTACGAAGCGAAGAGCAAACCCGGGGCACCCCGGACGCATCTAAGAGAAAGCTCATTTCTCCATGACTGTGAGGTTTGTGCTTGCCGTGCGCGCTGGCTGCGGCGTAGAGTCATTGTTTTTCTTTCTTTTCTCGCTGCGTCGCTTTTTTTACTCGTCGCATCCGATGTGGATGGACGATGTAATTCTAGCATCGCTCAGCTGTGGAATATAGTCTTATTGCAATCGTGTACGTTGGTGTGAAGTCGACGTGAATGGCCTGGAAGGAGGCCGAAGGACACAGCCTTTCCTTAATAAGCTTTGCGGCAAAACACGGCCAAAACAAGGTAACGGCAAGCTACAGCTTGTACCCTCACCACCACCAGCTCTCAGCTACTTGTCGTCTGAGTACCTCGTAAGTCCCCGTTGCTGCCCCACACCACCCCCACTGACTCCCTCTCTCGCCTCATCTGCTCTGATCGTCCCATATTCGCCACTGTCGCCTGCCACCGCCCTTTGACCGATCTCGTGCGATTACAATCGATGTTTAGCCTCTGTGTTATAGTACTTCCTGCTCGAAATGGCCTTGAAGCGCATCAACAAGGTCCGTCGTCGCTCCTCAGCTGCCCCCGCCGTCGGCGGGGCACAGTCGTCAGGGGCACAGGGCGCTGACAACGGCGCTAGGAATTGATTGATCTCGGACGTGACCCACCCTCGTCATGCAGCGCAGGACCGACGGGGGACAACATGTTCCAGTGGCAGGCGACCATCATGGGCCCGGTGCGTCTCCCCATCCTTATCGCGCCACCCCGCCGATTTCATTTCTCACCCCCTTCTTCGTGCGTGCAGGGTGAATCTCCGTACGCGGGCGGCGTGTTCTTCCTGTCCATCAGCTTCCCGACGGACTACCCGTTCAAGCCGCCCAAGGTCAGCTTCACGACCAAGATCTACCACCCGAACATCAACGCCAACGGCTCGATATGCCTCGACATCCTGAGGGATCAGTGGTCCCCCGCACTGACCATCTCGAAAGGTGCGTCTCTCCCCGCGTCCCGTCCCCGGCGCCCGTTGCCCGCGCTCGCCGGATCCCCGCGCGCAGCTGACTCACGCTTGTCATTGTCACAGTGTTACTCTCGATCTGCTCGATGCTGACGGACCCGAATCCCGACGACCCGCTCGTCCCGGACATCGCGCACCTCTACAAGACGGACCGCACGCGCTACGAGGCCACCGCGCGCGAGTGGACACGGAAGTGCGTTGCTCGTTCCTTCTCGCCCGTCCGCATTAACCCCGATTTAGGTATGCCATGTAACATAACATAGCGTCTGCCACCCGGCGAATCCGGCTGTAGAATATGTTGGCTCCGATTGTACTTTTCATACACTTTTCCCCTACTGTTCTTCGATCAATACATTGGCTTCCGAGACTTGCGCGGCTTGTCTGCGATTCCTTTGGCACTGAGTGGGATGAATTTGGAAAGAATCTCGACCTAATTTCGTTGATCTAGCTGATCTGGTTTTTGGCTCCAATCTTTGACCTCCCCATCGATGATCTTAGAGTAAATCATGGCGCTAGCTGCTCTTGGTTCTGGCGCCCAACTGGCGCCGCCAACTTGGAACTGTCGACTTCGAAAGTTCTTTCGCCCCAGAGCCACCAGCGCCGGTCCTTCGTTCCCGACGCACGGAGTGGCATCTCGAAACGGCATTCAAATGCTCGAGTTCTTCCTACCACTGGATTCCCCGCCCGTCTAGAGCCCTTGTCTTTCAGAATATTTGCCGGTCAAAACACTCCGCAAATCCACAAGGCTGTGTCTACGTATGCAAAATGACTCTAATGACAAAACGTCGAGCCGGCTTTAGCGCACAGATTTCAGGGTCCGCTAGGCGTAGCACCGCCGTGCAGTGATACGGGGTAGATTCGCGAACATATCTCAGAAGCACGCGAAGCGCTCGCGGATAGGTATCTAGAGGCCTTGTCTTTCCCGGCCAGAAGACTCAAACCCTCGAGGCTGTGAATGGCTAGAAAGTCAAGAGTTTAAAACGTCGAGGCGGCTTTATCATGCTGCTTGCACACAGATTTCGGGCTCGCTAGGCTCGGCACCGCCGTGCAGTGATACGGGATAGATTCGCTGGCTAGCGAACATATCTCAGAAGCGCGCGCGGATATCAGCGTGCTATGCTCTCACGGATATCATATCAGCGCTTGCTATGCTTGTTTGGGTTTCTTAGATCCCCGGGCGCACCGCTTTCCGAAGAATTCCCATTCTTCGCTCTGCTCTGCTCTGCTCTCAGTCGCAGCTGCCGGTGGTCTGGTCTGGGGACGTCGTCTTTCTGTGCTTCGTCCACGCTGGGCATTCTATATATGCTGGTCTGCGGCGCTTGGGTCTCAGATTGTGCTTAGACTTGTAATTTATTCACGGGACTGGCACTGGACGCCTTGACATCATTTTCTCGCGTCGGCTTTCGTTTGAAACGCTGCACCGCACGCATCCGCCGCCGATCCTATACTTCCCGATTCGGGCATCCTCCGCGATAATGAATAATTTCTATCCTGCGCGACGCTGTGTCTGTTGCGGCTCGTTTGTCGGCCCCGGCCCCAACTCAGCAGGCGCACCTCCGCTGCCCCGAGACACCCGCAGGAATTGACGGACGCGTACGAAATCGACGGATTGCCACACGGAGGACGCCTCCTGGTTCAGGAGCAGCCCCGGCGAACAGACAGCGCGTGCGGGGGGTGAATTGCGCTCGCCGAGAAGGCCTGGCGCGGGGGACAGCGCGTACGGCGCTGGAAATATCCGTGTCCGAGATGTCCTTGTCCTTCGCGGTATATGAACGCTTCTGCGTTCGGCTCGATGATCCTCAGCACGCCAAAAGCCAAAGCCAAGCCACCCGCATACCCGACGCTGACATCTAGCCCGCACCCGAGCCCGAGATCCACATGCCCCCTGTCCACACGCACCTCAACCCGTTCGACTGGTCCGGGCAGCCCAGCGCCCGCTCCGGCGCGTCCGCCCCGTCCGTGTTCGGCGCGCTCCCCTACCCGACGCCGCCCAGTACAGCACGAGCAGCGCGCCGCCGCTGACGGCGTTCTATCTCACCGCGCTGCGCCCGACGGTGCTCAACTGCACGGTCGTCGGCCCGCGCGCGCGCGTGCACTACACCGTGTCGACAGACGGCGCGATGCCGGGGTACACCGTCGTGAAGCGCGCCGCGGACCGCAAGAGCATCGCGCTCGTCGAGTGGCAGGCGCACCCGCGCGTCGAGATCCGCGGCGCCGTCGCGAAGCAGGAGACGCGCGAGTGGCTGCGCATATCGCGCGACCAGACGTGCGTTTGTCCAGATTCGTGTGTTTATTGAGCCTCATGTGTTTTAGGTATCGGACGATGACGATCCGCGGGGCGCAGTACACCTGGGCGCCGGACAACCAGTACATCAATGTGAGTTCGCTGGGAATATTTCCTTGGCCTGGACACTCACCTGCTTTTCTTTTCTTCGCACATAGCTCTGCTCTACCGGCCCCATCCCGCGCTTCCTGGGGCGCATATCGCGCGGCGACGACTCCGTCTTCATCGAGCTTACGCCCGACGCGCTCCAGCTCGAACTCCTCGACACCAGCGTCTGGTCGCCGTCCTCCTGCAATGTGGCCACAACATCGACTGATCTGGCGATCCGCACTTCAGTTATGCCTGCGTTCAATTTACCCCTAGATGCGACGAATTAACGACTCAGCGGCTGGACCGCGCTTCCACTTTTGCTTTGACTTTCGCTGTACATGCTACCCTAATTTCTCGCTACATACCTACCTATCTAAGTACCCATCTATCTACCTACTGTACCCCGCCGGAGTCCCTAATTTGTTGTATTGGTTATATTCTTCCCTTGATCCGCTGCCCTAAATAAACTGCGCCGGTCATTGCATTGCGCCTCAGCTATTGGTGTTGAATCGACGCCACAATCTCTGTGTTGCCACATCGTGTACATATATATACTTTCCTGGCCCAGCCGCGGGAGGAATGCATCAATGTCCGGTACGCCGCAATATTTATCGGAGGGAAGGAGTCCCACACGTACGCGGGAATGAACAAACCTGCTCCTTTTCCGAGATGGGTTTTCTGAGCGCAGGACACAGTAAACATCGTGTCTTACCGCCGAAGAAGCTGCTGAATTGAAGAACAAAGTATGAACGACTACATACACCCGCCAGACGACGGTAGAACAAATGCTACTCCTATTTGGGCGCACATCCATCGGTTATCTCACTCAAAAACAGATCCGGATCTCATAATGCAGCTCAATTGGGACATCAATATTCAACCAAAGCACGCGAGAGACGTATCACCCACAAAATAATTTACCTCCGGCACAAGCTTGAACTTCATTGGCCGGGCAATGTCGTCATGTCCAACGCCGTTCCGTACGTACGGGAAAATTCTATATATGCCCAGATGCAGGTCCCCTCCCTGGTTATATAAAGGATATTTACGTCGGGGAAGAATGAGGTGGCGAGATCCCGATCAAAGAGCGCTTTCAAGTGCGACTGCATTCTGATTTTTTCCTGCATCGGTGATTCATAACTACAAAACTCGGTCAGCGAGGGTCGCATCCCAGCGAGTCATACAAACGCAAGGAAATCTGCAGCAGGACACGCTACAGGATCACAGTACTCCATCTTTTCCTCCTCTGTCCATCGACTGATGGCGGATTTCTTGTCGTTGCGCTTCTCAACCGACATCGTAGATGGATCCCCCGCCAAAATATTTGAATGTTTGTAGTACGACGAGACCCACGCCTTGAAATTGTCGTAAATTTGATCCAGGGTAGTCATTTGGGATCGCTGAGGGGATCATATACGCCTTCCGGCATCGGATGGGAATATCCCAGGGCCAGGATTGGGGGATCTGCACAAAAAAAGAATTGAGATCTCCCACCATGGTTTAGAACTAGAAGAGAATCGAACTGTAAACGACAAGAGAGCGGAGATACGGCTCGACAGTCTTATACAACGGTTGAGGGATGACGGCTGGATCCGCGACATCGCGAGGGAAGTTATATGACCATCCCATGAGGATGAACCCTCTTGCAGTACGGTCGCCAGTGACCCTCGCAGTGTTCTCCTGTTCGATGAAATGTTTCAAGAACCAGGCCGTTTGAAGCGCCAGCCGGTCCAGGAACATCTGGCGACCTTCTCGCACATCGGCGAGCTCTTCGTTGCTGTATTTCGTGGAACCGGGGTAGTCTCTTCGATTGCAAATGACGGTTCGCAGATTGTGTTTGTGGGCGTAGTCGTACAGTCGCACGAAGCCGTCTGATACGAGGGATATTAAACGACCACCGGTCCAGCAATAGTGTAGAGGACGTACGTCCATTGAATCCGTTGCCATGAAGAACAACAGTCGTCGTATAATTCGCGGTGTTGAGGGCCCCGCTATCGGTATATAGGACCTCAATCCCGTCGGGGAGCATTAGAGTGTACTCATTGTACTGGGCCATCCGGAAAGTCGGGGGACCGAGCGTTGAATCTGGTATTTCTGGGAGCTGATCGCAGTACACTCACGTCCTGCCCTTGCCTTCATCCTGGATCCGCCACGTCTCCCATCGCTTACCATCGCGCCAAGATCAGGATTTGAAGCCGAGCGGCGAGGTAATCGGGAGCCAATTTTGTCGGTAGAAATGCGCAATGATCGCCATTCATTACCCCGCGACAAAACGGGGACGAGTCATTCCTCGGAGGTGACTGGCCTACCGCCCCTGTCAATTTTGGAGGGACAGCAACCGAATACTCCCCGAAACTGGCTGCTTGAGGGATCAAGGATCAAGCCCGATTTTGTCGATAATCAGCCGCTCGCTGAATCCCTTCCTCCTCGCAGCGTCACAGACGGACCTAGCAGAGAAGGTGGTTCATTCCAATGAGAAGAACCATATTCAACCAACGCCCAAGCAAGCTTCACCTTCGTGTTAGAGAGAGAACCCCAACCGATCATGACTTGGCTACATCCCTTGCCTTAGCCTACGGGGTAATTGCTTGGTCTCTGACGCGGGAACAGGATCAATGGTGAACGGTGCGCCCCTTCTCGCTAGTTCTCGCCTCAGCTGCGAAACTCGTACTATCCCGTTGCTATCCCGGTTCTTGAACGAGGCTTGAAGTCGGCCCACGATCCAGAACTTCCATCAAGGCGATTCCATTCTCACTGGTCAATGGGGGACTGAAATTTTTGCAAGGGACGTCGTCTTAGTCTGCGCCATTGAATCAACAAATATCTCTTCTCGCCGGCTGAACCCTGGCACCGTAGTTGCTGCCGCTCAGAGTAGAGCCGAACTGGAGATATTACAGGCCATATCTGCGTGTCGAGCCCACGGCGTTTGAGAGACCGATCGAAGTTGACGCAACCAACAACTTCGACCTGAGCGAATGAGTAGCAAGTTATGAGATCCAAAAAGAACCAGACCATGAAAATCGGACGGAGCGGTTCCCGGTGGCCCGAGTGGCAAAGAATTATGTCTGGCGGGAGAAAAAGAGGTATCATTGAGGTACCAGTCTTGCAAAGATGGATGGCGCGCCGGCCGGGTAAATACGCGTCGAAGTTCACTAGCGAATTCGAGGCGCGATGCGAAGTTACATAATCTAATGTTGAACTTAGTCTCCTTAAAACGAAATCAGAACGAGGCAGACATTCCGAAGGAAGGGCCGCGTGACGGGGGTGGGAAAAGCTCGACATCTAGATAGATGTGAGCCAAATTGCACACTAGTTAGTTGTTTGCGTTGTTAGCGAGGGTCAATGAATGTCAGAAACCGATGAAAGGACACTTAAATCACGAAGCTTTGGATCGGGTTATCCAGCGGTGGTGCAGACTTATGGGCGGCTGCCCTCAAGCAGTTACCTCTTCAGCATCAGCGTGGTGCTCGTAATGTCGATGGCAGAATCCTGAACCTACGGTCTGGTAGGTCTGTCGAGCTTGTCTGAAAACAAGAACGTCAGCTCCCATCTGCTGAAGCGCTGAAGTCCAGACTGCTCTCAACTTCGCAGATGCACCCTGTAAAAACGTCTAGTCGGATATTCAACTTGGCCAAATGAGGTGACAGAGACAACCCATTGAATTACTCCGACGCCATCCCAGTATCATCGATGTGCATTGTGACCCTGGCCAAAAATCCTTTCTCCCGCATCGCATCCAACTGCAAACATTCCGGATTAGAATTATATATGTTGTAGCTCTCGGGCAAGAGCGTCTTCAAATGCTGCATAGCTATCAGCAAGTGTCGTAGCCTTGCTGTAAGACTATGAAAGACTCACCGCGATCCGCTCCGGCGTCGGTGGATGCGTGCTAAGGAACTTGGGCACATGCGCCGTCTCGAGCTTCTGAAGATCCTGGAAGACACTGGAACGCCCCCGTTATCGGAAAGGATTGGAGTAAAGGGGGAAATTGTTACCGCGGTGCGGCGCCCGGATCGTAGCACGCGCGGGAGATGAGTTTGAGCCCGACCGTGTCCGCTGTGGATGCAATTGTGTGAAATAAGGATATAGCGCCGTGTAAACAACCCCTCACCCTCCGTTTCCAGCGCCCGCGAGTGCGGCAACGAATAGAAATATTTCGTCAGCGTCGTCGAGATCCACGTCGCGATCCACGGGCCGATCCCAAACGTGAGGAAGAGGCCCGTCACGGGTAGTAATATCATGGCTTGCGATAAATGCTCTGCTGTATGCCTCATCGTGACATGCCCAATTTCTGCACGGCGTGTTGGTTACAGCCAGGCTAGGAATGAAGAGAACACACCGTGTCGGATGATTGCAGCTAACCCGGCCTCGTTCCGCGCTACAGGCATGATCCCCGTCGACACACACACGAGACCGGGCGCCGCAAACGCATTGACAAAATTCTTGTCGTTGATAACGAGCACCACCCACTCCTTCTCCGGGTGCACACTCGTTGGCCTGGGTATCTCGGCGCCCGCGCCCCAGAAATCCACCAGAGGTTCCCGCTTCGGATCCCCCTCGAGGTGCCCCAGATTCGAAGCGGTGATAATACGCCGAGTCACTCGCCGTACGTTCTGCGTTAACGGATGGTTCGATGGGAGGATCTTGCCCCGGAATTCCTGCAGGGTTTCCTCGAGGACTATTTTGCGGATATCCTACTCCAGCTGCTCCGACACCGCCATGAATCTGCGCCGGCCGGTTTCTGGCGCATTTTCTAAGCTAAAGAACGGTTAGGAACGCCGGTCCAAGAAGGGAAGCCGAACTGTGCAACATAGTACCCTCCGAGGAGAATACCGGCAGTAACGCCGAGATAAGTCGTAGACGTTTTGTCGAACTGTATCCGACGGTCACCCCTCGGTCCCTGAGAGTAGAGCCGAGCTGGAGAGATCCGGGCCTTAGCTAAGTGTCTGAACCACGGCTGAGAGGGTGATAGATGTTGATACAAGGCCTTTCCTCGAGTAGTAAGTAGCATGTCGTGGCTTGTTGTGGAGTCTGGGACTGTCTGGGAAGAACAGGACTATATACTGCCTTGGAAAGTGGAATGGCCAATCCTTCTCAGGTGTGGCGAGGAAGGAGACGAGGTAGGAAAGACCCGCTTGAAGGATGGTTCTAAGAGATCTGGAGATCCAACAGATCAGGAGCGAGTCCGAGTCGAAGCTGTCGAGCCGCGAGCGGCTGAGCGAATACGCGTGCACCGGCCCGAGATCCCGGTCACGTAAGTGACTTAACCCGGCAAAGTCCGAGCGTGGCGCTATTTTGAACACTGTCGACTGAAGGTCTGCGGCAATATTTGGGGAGCAGATATAAAATTTAATTGGGCCTTCGGAGAGACGATCGCGATATGGAAGGATGTGGATCAGTCCAGATTCAACCCTCATCAGCAGGTGTATCGTAGTAGTCCAAATGGCAATATCTACTGTGGGATCGTTCAGGCTCGAAACTTTGCGTACCATGACGGGATGGTAGCAAAGCGGAAATTCCACGGGATATATGGCCATAAGGTTCTTATGTGTGGTCAGAGATAAGTGGTGTGCATGGGAAGTGATGAGAGAATAGAAATTGAGAAATATAGCTAGCTGAAAGAAATCTACTTGTCTGGTCATGTCAGTGGCGTGAAGTCTCCAAAGATGATGTGGCTTAAGGGGTGACAGTAGCCTATATGACGGCAGCATATCAGATACGGAGAAACTGGAAGCAATAAAAATGCCGCGTACCTTTTGAAGGGCGACGAAGGTCTGGGAAAGGAGCCGGCTGTAGGCCGTCGTCCCCGTCTCCAAGGTGATAGATGTCTTCCCGAGGATCACGCCCTCAAGCTGCGAGCCGGGGCCGGCGGTCACCGCCCCCGTCACTACCCACACAATATTCACTCCTGAGTTTTCGCCTCAGGCTCCTATCCGAATTTGGGCACTATTCTCGGCAGCTTCACCATCCCATCAGATTCATCAAACTTCCCTGTCAAACGATCAAACGATCATCAAAAAAAACTCTCCTTCCCCTTCTCCATTTTGCGAATTAATGGCCTAGCACCGGCCAGGATGTTCACCCCGCATGGTAGTTAATTGCCTTGGCCTTCGCATGCCCGTCGCCTTTGCCTCTTGACTGTCTTTGACGTTTGACACTTTGTGATTTGATCCAATCACGTCACTCCCACTGCCTCCGCGTTCACAACTCTCGAGCGCAAGGACGTTGAGGAAGGTGGAGAGCTGCTTTCTTAGTTCTGGTTTATTCACAGGTAATATATTATTAGCCTCACAAAATACAATTAAAATCCTCACTAAAAATCAATGCATTTGCTGCCGCGGAAGCCTTGAACGGGTCTGAAGGATGTTTGATGGAACGAGGCTGCCGAAAATAATGTCCACATTCGGATAGGGGCCTGAGGCGGAAACTGAGCGAGTCACAATATTCGAGGCCAGTGCGCCGCCGATGAGAAGCATTTTCTTGGCTGCTGCGATGGTCAGTGTCCTGGAGACCTGGAAGATCCAGGCTATACCACGACCCGTCGGCTGTGTTGGGAACGTAATGGGAAGGGAGGTTTCTCAATGTCCATGGGACCGCCGCGAGGGTGACATCGCTGCCGATGCTGACCCCGCTGGTCCACTTGTAGAGCCTGGGGCCCAGAATGAGCCCGCCTATGGCACCTCTTTGAGAGGTGCATCAGAAGAATGCACAAGCATCACAGCATAATGACAGCCACCGCTGGCAAGATTGCTGAAATTCGGGTTCACGCGGTCAGTGGCGTCGGTGAAGGCCGTACGCATGTCACCGATGGCGGCAGCAAGGATCGCCGGTATGGGGATGGTATCCGATGTGGTGAAGACTTTGCCGACAACGCAGCCTGAGGTTGAAAATTGGCCAGTCGAATCGAGGAAGAGCGAGAACCCGGTGAGGCTGCTGACCCCAGCTGGGCTAACTGGCGGGGCCATCTGGAGAGAACTTCAGAGATCTGGTGGAATTGAATATATTTAAACATACTGATAACGGACGGTGGGACGATCGAGATTCCGGTTTCTGCGAGGATCGCGTAGTTGCCGGTAGTGCCCAGATTGACGGCGGCAGGGCCAACGGCAACGACGCTACCAAGAGCAGCCTATCTGCAAATGGGTCAACGCAGGAAAATGTGGAGGAGGAACGCCAGTAGGCACCAAAAAGGAGATTGTAAAAAGGCTTGAGAGCATGGTGATCGCTAGAGAGAGCTGAGGAATTGAAGGAGTGGGTTGAAGCTGAAGACATTAGCTGCTCTCGAGCAGCTTTTATATGTTTTCGACATGAGCGATGCCGTCAGTTTGGTAACATCGTCATATTTAAGACTGACAGGCCAGCCTCGAATCCTTCCGTTCTTGACAAGGGGATAGCTCCAGTGGAATTGAAAGGTCAAGGTACGGCGGGCACCTCGCCATTTTGCGGATATTTCTTGGGCGGAAGGTGGCAGTTTTCGTAGGATAGCAAATCGTGATTAGAATTTCTGGGAACACAACATATGAGGGAATACGGTGGTCATAAAGGGCAGGCGAGGATCCTGCTCCTCGCTCGACGCTGGTGAATTCAGGAGGGGAGCAAGCAAGGCACAAAAAGTCTGATGACGACAGTCCACCGGTAACGTTCCATTCCACCTGTCAACCTAGTCAGTAAAGTCGAGGACTAGACGGGACCACACTCTGTGACAGAATTCGAATGACGACGGGTGCTGTTTCCAATCTCTTCTTCCAATGAACGATTCATTACACAAGGGTAGAATAAATACAGTGACAAACCCCCTAACGAAACGTCATCAGCGAGCGGAGCACTAGCTTGTTTGGGTACTGATGAGCAGTGTTCGTTTCTAAGCGCCGAATCTGCCGAATCAAGCCGACTCGATCCGATCATGGTGGCTATGCTGTGGGAGCCTCGGATAAACCCGCGCTTTTGTTCAGCTTTTGTTCGCGCTCGCCGTTGCAACTCGTATCCCACACCGTGCCGCTGCAGCTTCCCGCTCCCGTACCATTCCCGCTGTCTCCGAGTCAGTTCGGGCGGCATTTCACAATTGACTCAACACCGACATTCACGTGCTATTATTTTGCTCACCAATCCTTAGCCGCGTATCGAGCGCACTGGTGAGAGCGCGGCAGAACTTAGAAGGTGGCGCGACGTCTTTCAGCCAGAAAATCGAGTAAGCAGGATTTAGCGTGGAATCTGGGAAGAACTAGTCTCCCGTAGTCAGACTCCACAATATTTTATGATAGTCGATAAAATCTTTATATGGAGGGAAGAACAACCATGCAAACTGTCTCCCAGGTGCTTATAGCGATGGAGGAAGTACGGTAGACAAAAGAATAAGAAGACTCGCTTTGAAGGATGACTTGAGCGTGCCGCATAGCAATCGGCCCGGTTATGGAAATCGGCAAAGTCCGAGTGCCTTACGCTTTTACGAGCTTGATTTCAACTTTTTTCGTTTCTCTACTTTTTTGGCCGATTACATCAGGTGCCGTCAAGACAATTGTAGCAAGTCTTATGTTCCATCGGTCGCGCCTCGGAAGACACCGTACTGGCAACTGCACTGCCATGCAGAGCCGCGACGGGAGCTCCCGCAGCGGCGAAGGTGGAAGATAGTGCAAGGAAACGGGAAGGATCGCAGGCGACAAAAAAGCGGAAGTTAAGTCCCAGGCCGCTGCCCGTTTACATAGGTTGGTTGCAACTTATACAGATTTTAACGCATTGATATGAATGTATGCTCACAGCTCCTTGCCGTCGGGAGATAGGACAACGCCGTTAGGCCCGATGAGCGTCGGGTAGACCGCAATGAGCGCGAGCATGTTCAGACGAAGGTAATAGAGAGTAGGAGGGAATTGCATCGTGCGGTTCATACGACCATTGCGAATTGAATTTCTTCTTAGCAATCAGAAATGGAAATGCATACACGTATAGTACATATGTACATTTCAACTGGAGTTTTTCTCCGATTCCCACCTAGATCTGGGACGCCAGATCAACGACTGCTGACCCCCTCCTGATGTGAAGGCCACCCATGCTCCTACGCATGGTTGGTTCCTTCAAGCTGTCCGCAGGCGACGACTGATCAGTCTCTATAGCCTCCAAAGCCACGGGCTGCGCCGACCCTCCCAGATGGTGCTCAGTGGCGTTCCACTTGGTGCTAGCCACGTCCGTGGTGGTTGCAATGTGAACGGCCACACCCTGCTCTACCGAATGCGTCTCTACCTGATGCCGTAATTCCAGTAAGGCGCGGAGGAACGCCTGCCGGTGTCACTGTCAGTCTGTTCTGGTTGGAATATGAGCTCGAGGCCGAGATATAACGCACCGGGTCTGTGACTGCGAGCACACCATACATCAACGGGCGCAAGGAGTAAATGGCCAGATCTGCCGTGAATCAATTTGCAGTCTCTCTTATGACGATTTTCGCTGACCCGCAATATTCAGTCGCCAATCCTAAACAATGTGAGATTTCGAATGGTATCACATGCAGGTGCACGCACCAGCTCCGTCAGAATTGAGGTCTTGTCTTGATAGGCAACTTGATAGAGGTCGATGATGCAGGTGGAGAAGTTGATTAAACATGAAATAAGCGGATAGAGTCCTGTACACGGGTAAAAACCCATGTCAAGTAAAATGTAAGGTGTAGTTACACACCAATTCGAAGGATTGTGTTGCGGTACATTGCAATGCGCGACTTAGGTAGGGTGTAGTCCTCTGCATAGTAATTGTCTGTATCTGTGGATCTCGATCGGAGGCGACGTATTGTGATCTACGGAGCGCGGCCAGTCAGCATCGCACTCGCAAAGTCGTGAAGAGAACAGACCTCGTGCGAGATGAGATATCCGACTATTATGAGGAACACGAGGACCTCGCCAGTTGACATCAGGAGGACCCAGAAGGACAGTGTTCCGACGAGCCACTTTATCATCGTTCGTTCGTCTGGCGAGCTGAACCAGCAGCTCTGATTGAATTCATCCCAGCTGTATCCCCGCAATTACTGAAAGTGAAAATTTCGAAATGATATCATTCACTTACCCAAATTTTCCGGATGCGTACGGGACGATGTTGCACAACGCGGATAATATGAATGTTCCCAGGAGGTAGTACTTTTCCATCGTTTTGCCCTGGATTTGGTGCACGAGAACCAGTCTGCGGAGCGTTAACAATATATTAAAACGAGATACTACTGGGCGTACTCCAGGTTGAGAGCCATGCAGAAAAATATCCCGCCGGAGAACATGATACTGAACTATGTGTGGGTGAGTAATAACAACTCAAGCTGAAGGCATGCACAGACATTAATCACAAAGGTTACAAAACTGCAACCCGCGCTCGGCCCAGAAAACCTCATAGCAATAAACCAGGTGATGCCGAAGAGGAGGCTGGGTCCGACGATCTCAGCCACTAATCACGAGTTTCGAGTCCTACACTTACTTTCCTACCAGCCCAAAGCAAAGAAGTCTGAAAGAGACCGATTGAGGTAGGGTCGCGATATTGGGTGCCAGGCGGTATATGCAAACGCGCAGAGCACGACGATGATCAGACAGACTCCTGGGAGCACCAATCCATCAGTCAAGTCCCTTCAACCAACTGTCTGTCAGTGTGTGCCCCAGCTGGGATGTAGCAAAGTCAAGGTGCACCCGATATGCTCGTCGAGAACCGTGGGGTTATGTGGCCTGGAGAGAGCCATAGTGAGAGAGTGCGAATTTTGAGGGACTGCGGCGCGGCTTGAGAACATCCGCGATCGAATTTGTCAGGAAAAATGGATGGAAAATGGGACATTAATCGGGCTGAAGTTCATTTAATCCTGCCCCATATAAACTTACCTCCGCCCCTTAAATAGGGGTGTTTTGATGGTTCCCGCACCGTATATAGCATACCCCATGGGGTAGTTTATTTTAGGCGCGAGCGGATCCCCGCCCCTTATAAACTCGAGCCCCGTCACATCAACTCAGACCCCGCCTATGAACTTTTGTCCCGCCCCAAATATATGCATTTCACCAAATAACTGAAACATTACAGTCAGCTCAAAACAAGCTCAGGTCAACCCTCAAGGTTCCTGATTTTCAACCTTTCAGCAAGTAGTACAAGTTCCCATTCACCTGTCTAGATTATGTTGGCATCTGTTTTAGATTTCCTTTATATATAAGTGCCAATGGATTATAAAGGGTTTGGTGTCCATGGTAACTGGACACATAGGGTTAATGCAACAATGGTGAAATGATGTCATGATCCGGAATTCTTTTCCGTTATCCCGGGGTTCAACTCCGTTATTCCGGACTCAACCCCTCCAAATCCCAATCGTAGGAACATCGGTATTAATATTTCGCATTAACCCTATGTGTCCTGTTACCACAGACACCAAACCCCCTAATCCCCTATAAATCCCTTGGCACTTGTATATAAACCCTCTATTATTATACTACTCTCTATACTATTCTAGTCTATACTGCAGCTGCTTTTTTGCTTGTCCCTATCAGCTTCACTTTTCTCTCATCCAGTCACCTCAGTCATGTTCCAAGAACCTGACGAGCTACTGTGCTGACAAATGAGAGACCGATCGTAGCCGCCTACGATCGGGGTTTCAGGGGAAATGTTCAGGATAATGGAAAAGAAAGTTGAATCATAACACTCTAAGGCTTCAAGCTCTGTGTGGATAATGGCTGCACACTGAGCCTGAGCTGTCTACCAATAGCTGAAGCCCATTGTGGGTGATCCTCGTTCCACAACCGCTGGAGTTGTTGAAAATCTCCTCCCATGCACCTGGAATCTATTAATAAAATTGTGCATGCCTTTCGAATGATTGAGTTTCTCGAACTTCAATGCTAGTGTGCATATTTATGTGCTGAATTAATGACCTGATACTTGCAAGTCTCGATCTCCTCTACGGACTGGACAACTAGTAAATAAGCTCAACCATCCAATGCCGGACTGTTATCTCTGTATGATTATGAGTTGCAGTGCTTCAATCATGGTTTCAAGGCTCGGTCCAACTCGGACATTCACCTTGAGCACATTTCAAATTAGAAAATTGGTCGGCTTCCGTGCATGAGATAGATGTTTGCCGTGCTGCCAATTCATTACAGTCACGATGCACCAAATCCTCGACAGACCTGCCGGTTTGCTCGAGAGGTCATGCTTACTCCTACCTCTCTGGGACTGACTTTCAAGCAACTGTGCATCTCATCATGAGGTATTATAATTTCATAATTGAGTTAGTGAACATATGGTCTATCGCCGAACCACCATAAGGTCACGTGGAAGCAGACCGCAAGTATGTGGGAAAGCTTCCACTAGCAAATGAGGCTGAGCAACAGCTATTGCTATCGCAATTGCAACTGGCACACCAAGCCCTGGATCGAGAGGAACGACTTGCAAAGTTACACTGGGAACAGATTAAGGCTGAGGCCGGGCAGGCGCTGCGCAAGTCGCGTGTGTATGAACGTGAATGATCAGAAACATCACTCTAAGTAACAGGGTCTTGGTTTTGATCTCTCCGAGATGGCCGAGCCTGATCGAACATAGTTCAAACCCCTTGTCCTGTAGTCTCTCGTAGATAGACACTACCACAGAAGATGCTCGTACCTCACATGTTGTACTTGCCCTGACCCAACACCAAATTCAGCTTACTAAAATGAAATGGAGGCCTACCAGTACTGTAGGCTCCGTCAATATTTATTCTTCCCAATGCTTTTGACAGTCCTCCTTTTCGGTCATTGTCAACTGGCACCATATGGCAACAACCCTTGAAATTGTGCACAAAAGACAAGGACTATATGTATGGCTGTAATAGTGTAACATTATTATTTTAAACACCACCTCAGCCTTTTCAGGCTAAGTTATACCGCTTCAAGCTATTTGCAGTTTTTACACACAGGTTGGCTCAAGTAAGCTGGAATTTACACACCCTATCCAGTTCAAAATTACACAGGTCTCGACATGCCTGAAAAAAAATCCACAACCTCGTGCATTGCTCAGAAAATACACAGGTTCATATAGCAGGAAAAATGCACACATTCAATAGCGAGAATAAATTTCACCGCCCTGGGTTCTCTTCAAATACACAGGTATTCCCCTCTGAAAGCAAAAACACATCCACATGAGCTCCCAGTATGGCGGTCACCTTGCACATTTAATAAATTGCTATAGAAACAGCTGTTTTTAGTAGAAACTTTGTCAGTTTTGATGGGGACTAAACATAGTCAAACTTTTCCAGTTCCTCATTAAGTAAAATCAACAGTTTCTGAGCTTTTTCTACTAGGTGCAAAAAAAAACTCACAAAGTTTCTGAATGTCTGAAACTGTTTCTCTCTGCATTCCTTACAAAAATAATTTCAAACTTTTCTTGGGGAGTTGCACTGGTTGAACATTTTAAGTTTTTCAGTGAGAAAATTGGTAAAAAAACTCTACTGATTTTATAGGAATTTATCACTGAAAAAATCAGGGAAAAACTCAAAATCTTTACAGAACTTTTTGACTCACAAACTTCTTTCACCAAAAACAGAAAAAATCTGAAAAAGTTTTGAGTTTTTCACCTACTTTTTTGATGAAAAATTCCTGTAAAATCGGTAAAGTTTTTCACCAATTTTCTCACTGAAGAACTTGAAATGTTCAACCAGTGTTGTGAGAAAACACTCGGGGACTGAACATCATTTTCTTGCTGAATGTGGCTGTGCACTAACCCTAATGATCCGATCTGACACGTGGTTCCAAATCAGTTCTACCGTGACTCCTGCCACCATTTGCCTTGATGTCTAATACAGGGACAGGACCTCACCAATACGGGCTTGTTAGTACATTTATGGGGAGATGTGGAGTGATTCTACCAGAAAATCATGGAAATATACATTTGAACTGAGCATGTGTCAGATCAGATCATTATGAGTACTTATGTAATCACTTTGTTAATCAACTTGAAATAAGGTTTTCAAGGTCTCAGTGAATCGTGTTCTGTTTTAAGTTTGTAACAAATTTAGGGGCTGTGCTAGTATATTTTGTGGCTGTGTTGAAGTACATTCAGTGGCTGTCCCTTAAATCTTGTTCATATTTTGTGAGCACTTAGTGGCTGTGCTTTGTATTTCATAATCAGTGAGCAATCTTCGACTGTGTTCAATTCTTGCAGGTGTCACTTATTTTTTGTTGTATCTGTGCGAGGAGCTTGATGGGCGGGTCTGTCCAGTAATAACTAAAGCTATGCCCTGTGCCGCATGCCTGTATATTCTAGACACGCTGATTGCAGTGGTTCCATGCGTTTAAGGACTTTGGTTCCAGCATCATATGCTCACGTGCACTGCTGCGGCGAAAAATCAGCGCCTTGCTGCCACCCAGGCTCCTCTGGACCTGAGAATATTTAGGCAACCACTGGGTGTTTCTATTGTGTCAGAATTATTATTCTAGACACACCAATTGCAGTGGTTCCATGCGTTCAAGGACTTTGGTTCCACCATCACATGATCACATGCACTGCTGGGGCGAAAAATCAGCGCCTTGCTGCCACCAGGGCTCCTCTGGACCCGAAAATATTTAGATGCCATGCCAATTCTCTGGGTGAGCCTTTCCACACCATGTGGAGTTGGTGCTGACCATATTGCAGGAGTGGACTCCAGGGGGCCGCTCAGTTACATTGGACTGTTTGATGAATTGTAAAATTCCGTTGGTATGGCAGACCTGAAGAGGGCACACATTAACTTTCATGCAGAGAGATACAGTAGCGGAAATATTTATTTACCCCAGTATAGGCAACTTTGATGAGGCATTCGCCGGGGGCAAGCTCCTTTTTTAGAGCAGTAGAACCAGAGAAGTTCCCTATGGCTCTTCAACATCCTTCTGCTATGTGATCGCCTAGTCCTTTCATAGTTGAATAGTGCCGCCACCACTTGGGACAACAGCCACCGTTTGAGTCTTGGGGATTGTGTAAGAAGGCATTAGTGATTGATGCAGGTGGTCGACGGCGATCAATGGCTTTATAGGGTTAGGATAGACCAGAGGTCCTGGAGAGGAACGGACGCACATTGCGCTGGAGGAGCTTGCCATCCAGCAACACTTGACAAACAACTCAGAGCTTGCCCTTCCGGTATGTCCTTGTCCTTGTCTACTTAGGTGTTAGTGAATGAAAAGCAGATACCCTGCCACAAACACGGCCGCGTACATGATGCCCAATGGTGCAGATGCAGAGCCTGATACTCCAGATATGGCATGGTAATGGTGCTGGTGCAGAGCCCAATGCCCCTAGATATGGCACAATGTCTAAGTGGCCGCCGGACCAAATTGTAATGTGTTAAACCAAAGAGTCACAGGCTTTAAGGCACGGAATGCTGAGCAGCTCAAATCACACCAACAATGAGTGAACTGCGGAAGGCAAGCATGGGCGAGAATTCAGTATGCAAGCAATTGACATATCAGCATCCAGAGTGATGCCGAGGAGCAGCTGTTGCGTGATCTCAAGCCAAGCACGTGGACTCCGCTCGAGAACTAGGATAAAGGCTGACTAAGATGAGAGCAACAGCCCGCACACACTGGACTACCCGTACACCACAGCTGCATCAATTTGCGGGGAATCCTCAAAGACATGGCTCAAAATTGCAGCCTGTAATGAAGGATCAAGGGTGGAAGGTGATAACTAACTTTCTTGATGTGTTTCTGATGTAACTGGTCAGTGGATCGTTTCCAGGCATGAACATGGGCAGTTTCGCAGCCTTCAGCAATTTACTCTGCGAGATTGACTGCCTGAACAGGTCTGGTAGGTGCAATACTCATATTAAGGGGTCAGGAGAACGATTGAGTCGCGATGCCGAAGATGCGAGTGGCTTCACTCCCTTTCGTCTTGTCTCTTATGGTGCTTTCACCCATATCTGTGGAACTTTATAAAAGACTTGATCGCCAACACAAGATACTCCCTCTCCCAAACAAGGATGCAATACCACTGGAAAGATGTGACCGATGGAGTCGTAGTCAACGGTGTTTGGGGAATAACCAATTCTAACAAAAAAGGGGTCTGCCCAAAATTCTCAATCTTTGGAGAAGTCAAGCGCCAGGTGAATTTGTCCTTCACTTAAAACATATGTTCTAATGTGTTTAGACTGGCAATCATATCTATCTCAAACGGCCGGCCTTGGACCTGACCATGGAGCTAGAACGGGACATCTGCCTGGTGTATGATCATCAACTTCTGAACCTGGCTGGTGCCTTACAGACACAAGATAGACCGTTTAACTTCAGTATGTTCCCTGCATATTTGCTACTCAATCTAACTTGATGCAGTATGCGGTCAATTGATCTTGACAACGGACATGGAATTCGATGTGCCTATCGGATGCATATTTTTGGGCAGGGTCGTTTTGAAAATATTCGATGAATGCTGGGACAGGTATGATGAGATTTACGAATTGACCGCGGCAGGAGAAGTCGTGCCGTCAACATTTATTAGCTATCTCACATATGTAGACAGTTGCCAATTAGAGTTCTTCCCACACTGAAGCGGCTAAGCAGCCTTAGAGAAATTAGCAACAGTTACAAATTGATTTGGCAACCTTGGCGCATCTCGTGCTGTTTATAATCAGACTCACTACTTCCATGACTTGAAACCTTAGCAAGTGCTTTACTATGTGACCAGCGATTGACTGGTTTTATGTATTCTCTACCCTGGTTGCTACTCTCATTTCCGCTTCCTCAACCACCAAAATTTGTCGGTATTCTCTCCAGCACAAAATGAAGCAAAATTGTCGGTGTTCTCAATGAAATGAAAAAAGTACATAAGTATGAGTTTGCCGGGCCGGGCTGCAGCCATCACCCTCAAGTTAGGGTTATTGCACAGCCACATCTGGCAAGAAAATGATGTTCAGTCCCCGAGTGTTTTCTTACAACTCCCTGAGAAAATTTTGAAATTATTTTTGAAAGGAATGTAGAGAGAAACAGTTTTGGACATTCAGACATTCCGAAACTTTGTGAGTTTTTGTTTGCACCTCATAGAAAAGTTTAGAAACTGTTGATTTTACTTAGTGAGGAGCTGGAAAAGTTTGACAATGTTTAGTCCCCATCGAAACTGAGTCAAGTTTCTACTAAAAACAGGTGTTTCCATAGTGATTTATTAAATGTGCAAGGTGACCGCCATAGGCTATAGTGTAGGGCCCACTGGATCTTGAACCCAGAATCACCGACTTACACTATCCAATTACAAGTATGAGGCATCAAGTTCACAGTGAAATCCCACGGTTGGTGGATAATGAAAGTCTCTCGGTCAGAGTACCTTCCGCATCCCATCGATATTTTTAGATGTACCTACTAATCGGCCCTTGTTTACTTAAAACCATCTCAAGTGTTTGGTGATTTTTGAAGGTGATTCTACAGTGAGGAGTGTGAATACTAGGCTATGAAGTATGCCTTCCAAATCGACACATGAATAGCCTTGTTCGGTGTTCTGGTAAGCACGACTCCTGACTGTCCAGTCAAATGCAACCTTTGGGATTGATAACAGGCGAGTTAAACCGAGAACTCAACCGTAATTAAGATCCCATCAGGGAAAAGACAGTGTACATTTGTGATTCAATTTTTTTAACAGTAAAATCTGTGGCAGACCGTTGCCAGAGCTAACAGGAAAGCCTGAGACAGTTGCTGAGTGAAGGAGAACATTGGTTGAATGAAATTTACTATTCAAATGGTGGGATGAAGTTCATAAGGGGCGGGGCTCGAGTTTATAAGGGGGGGGGTCCGCTCGCGCCCAAAATAAAATACCCCGTGGGATATGCTATATATGGGGCGGGAACCATCAAAACACCTCTATTTAAGGGGCGGAGGTCAGTTTATATAGGGCGGGATTAAATGTATAACGGGACCGCCATATTCGGGACCATATTCACACCTGCCGCAATCCTACCGTAACATCTGGTTCCCTGAAAATATTCAACATCGAGATTTGGATGGCCCACAGCTGGATGGAATCGGCGGCATCCGTTGTTCGCTGTCTTTGAACCGGATACTACACCATTCGGGCACATAAATACACACAGGATGTGGGCGAGCAAGAGTGAAACACTGCTGCCTAGGAGGAGGCCAATCCTCTCGCGTCGAAGAGGTCCTTGATAATAAAGACTCAGTTAGCTGTAAAGGCCATCTTCGCATTCTGAGGTGATTCCATTGAAATTTAGAAGTGAAGCGTCGTCTATGGAAGGGGTTCTCCTGAAATGTTAGTTCAAAAGCGCCTGGGGAAGCACTAGCTAAGAGTGAGCTTTGGTCGAGACATGCACGATGAAAGCAGAGAGAACGAAGAATTGAGGAAGATTTGAGCCCACGCCAGGAAGGCCCGCTTTAGCCCTCCAATTGAGTTCCTTGTGCTAACCGACTCCCGAGATGTGGACAATTAAATGGGATGCATATAGGACAACAATGCATATGTCGGAAAAACCGTCCGAAGCCGATCAGGTCCGATCACGCCTGATCAGGCCATCAGGATCCGCGGCCTGATAAGACATGATCCGTTGAAAGAGTCATATAAGGGCCATACTCAAGAACATTGTTTTGGCGCGACCTTACATGTTCCAGAGGATTTCTGGAGGTGTAAATCATCTAAACAACCTCCCCCTGGGATGCTGCCACCCGCACCGAGGGAGGAAGACGCCCAGGAAACGCTTGAAGGCGTGCGAGTGACGCTGTCCACGTTGCCGAAGGCTCTTCCACTGCCGTACAAGGGCAAA
Organism: Mycena rosella; assembly: GCA_029378255.1. Taxonomy (NCBI): domain Eukaryota; kingdom Fungi; phylum Basidiomycota; class Agaricomycetes; order Agaricales; family Mycenaceae; genus Mycena; species Mycena rosella. The sequence continues at coordinate 114,199 of JARKIE010000205.1, read as the reverse complement.
TCAGGCGCTAATAAGGCTGCCGGCCGCATTATAAGCCCAGATCAAGTCGGCATCTTATCAGGCTATTTTTATTTTTCCGACATAGCCGATGGAGTCCGACCATTAGGACGACTTCATTCTGCAGATTCAGTGCAGAATGATGCCACGAACAAGTATTTACACCCGCTCACAAGTGTGGGCTCACAACTCGGAGAGAATTGTGGGTACTCTACTGTACATGCCTATATGGGAGCAACCGACCGACCACCGTGACATGGTCATTGCCTCTTTTTCAGACAATGACCCCCATTGTGATTGTGACTGTTACCTAAAGAGGTAACAGGATTTTTTTTTGTTTTTATGTTGTCTTCAAAGTGGCAAATACAAGTAAGTCTCACACAATGGGTGGCTGCAGGGACCGATTCTATGTGCTGAAGACTCAAGTTCAGAGGAGGAGGAAAATTCAGCTGATGATTATGACCCTGCGAAGGATAATTAGATGGTCTCAGGGAAGCGTAGTGAATTGTTACGAATTTTTTACGAATTTTTTTCAATGTCGCAACATTTTTTAAGCAAGAGCCCTATAGTGACCATGACCCTCCGAAAAAAAGGCAACACAATTGGTCTACGGTGACCGTGACCGTTGCTCCCCTACAGGTACATACAGTATCTACAGATTCTAAGCATGTTTTGATTGGGGCTTACGAGGAATCCAGTGCCATACATGTTTATGTATCTACTAGCAGTAACCCGTGCTACACTACGGATCTGCCGGACTCACAGAAGATAAGAGACCTGCATCAGAGCACTTATCATACATGCTTGCTGCTAAATATGCTGCTAGTCACCAACCTTTGGTTGGTTCCTCGTGGCCTCTCGGCAATTTACCTGGCATCTATATAAGAAAAGCCGTGGTTTGTCTAGACAAAAGTGGCGCCTGTGGGAACGCTCGATGTCATCTGCCCCACAGTTGATTTCAGATGGGCGCCTGTGGGAACTGATGTCATCTGCTCCACAGTTTGCTGGTTTTCCGGGTTCTCGCCTCCTGTCTACGGGGCCAGTGAATTCGTGTAGCTTACCAGGCCCCATCTATATCTATATAAGAAAAGGCGTAGATGTCTTAGACAAACATCAAAGTGGAGCCAGGTGGAGCACCCGGGTTCATCCGGTTGAACTCCGGTTGTCAATTTGCCCCGATGTTGAACTCTTGCTTCCAGCTCTACTGTGGTGTTGAATGTTAATCTGGCGACATTGAATCCAGGATGGGATGAAGGTAAAAATAGATACAAATGAGGGTGGGGGGTCGGAGAAATCTGTATAAATAAAGTTGTGCTCAACAATTTGCCGCGATGTGAAGCTGCAGTTTCGTGTTTCGAAACAGAGTGACCATCCATGTAAACCCAATATTTATTCAAAGCTGTCTCACTCTGCTCATGGTAAAATTCCGCTGTTGCCAATGATCAAGGTGATTCTTGAACAAGAGAAACTGGGTAACATGAAGGAGGGCTGGCGTGGGAAATTCAAAAAGAGGATCCTGAGCACAAAGGGTAAGTAAAATAAATAATATAGAAGATTTGCAGCCTCACAATGAGAGCCACATCTGCTTACCTGGGAAGCATGAAGGCGGGTGAATCTACATGAAAAAAATCATATTCATGGGAGTAGGGTGGAATTTTACCATGAGCAGAGTGAGACAGCTTTGAATTTCGAACAATAGAACAATTGTGAAACGGGATAACCCGGGAAGACGGAGTGAGATGATTCATGAGGGTAGAGATGAAAGTGGACTTTTGAATGAAGATTGTAGGTTGAAGCCGGGCTCATGAAACCTCGGAAAGATGAATTTGATGTCCGGGTGAGTTTGAAATTTTAGAGGTAATGCAGAATTTTGGGTGATCACGAAGGCAGATTGTGGACTGTGCACAAGCGGCATTTTTATGTCAAATCAGGCCGCAAATCCTGTTGAATTATCCGTGGCGAAGACACGGGCAACTGCTAGTAAATAAGAAATCCTGACATAAGCCTGCTTCTATAATTCACATGTGGGCTGGTCACATTTAAACTGAAGAACAGAAAGAACTGGACCAGTGAACTCAACACATCCGCCAAATACTATTTGTGTTTTTAACTCAACCCGGATGAGTCGGATCACTGGTTGCTGGTTGCCGTGTCTCCGGAACCTCGGCTCTGTCGCTCCATCACTTACCGTGAACAACTCGATCCCACCCCTTCTGAAACTGCTCCTTCATGGGATGTACATTTATTCATGCCATCAAGGCATACCCACGAGATCGTAATCGAGCCCAAGTCACCATCTTGACATTTATAAATAGAAATCCAACATCGCGGTGGAGAATTCAACATTGGGAGCATGGAGCAGACAAAAATATGTCGTTTGGAGCTCCACACAAGTCTGACAGTTGGCTCAGCCAATCAGCTTTATCCTGAGACACTCAGTCTTTTCTTATATAGATGCTCTTGTTGGAATGGGCCTGTCATGCATCCTATCTGTGTTTGGGTTGCTGCTACAGCCATGGAGCTGTTTATCTACAGCATTGTCTACTGCCCTCAGACAGCCTCTGGATAGCCTTTTACACCTTTCCTGACCTGTGCTATAGCCCTTTACGGCTTTGTTTACTTTATATACGACCGATAGTTGCACCTGTAATATTATCCTTGTTTCCCTGTGTTCACTGTGAGTCCTGTGTAACTGCGACTTTCCAGCAGCTCTCCTTGCACACTCATCTTTTCTTATCAGTTCACATTCACTGGCCTGGATGGCCATTTCATTTGACAGTAATCATGCCCTTGGCCGTATTTCACTGGCTTTAAAGTGAGATTAAAATTTCGACTCGCCCCCATTTTACTGTACTCATCCCTCGCAAATCAGCAAATGTATACAAACCCGATCTCAGTATTTACCTTGCATGGTAAGATTTCTGAGTTTTGTTAATTTGCTGGTTAACTGCACACCTCAAATTTCGCTCTCGAGTATGTGTGGAGTTCACATTTTCTCTCTATTGACCTGGCTTCTAATCATAACATCAAGCCAACTTGAACTTCTGTTCATTTACTTGGCTCTATCATCTGACCACACTTAGTCCCCACACAATCCTCGCTTCTGGCACTCTGGGTTAACTTCAAAAAGTTCGGTAAGCTTCCAATTTCAACTTGATTTCAACTGCACTTACATTGCATTTAGCCAGACTCCAGTGCCAGTCTTTTTAAGTATCTTTCAACATGTACTCGAGGCTTGCACACCTGAATTGACTTGCAGTACATTCCGACTTCGACCTCACCCAAGTTCACTGTAAGTCTTCGCCTCCATTTCAAGTTCATTTCACTCATTCTGTGATTCTCCTCAGTGCCGAGTCCCTCTGTGGAGCGCACACGGATAAGTATGCTTGCTGTGTACTCCAAACATCATTGTCCCACGTGTTTGTTGCACCCAGTCTCTCATTGGTATGATTTCGACTTGAGTTTCAGGATTTGGGATACATGGTGTGCATGATCTTACAATTCCGAGGTCCACTTCATTTTACTTACTCGTGTTCGTTCAGCGCAACCTCGGCATCGTTCGAGTCAGGTATATTCGCAGTATGCAGCAGGACTGCCTTCTTGCTTGCGCTCTCTCGTATATCCTTAGTAAGATCGAAAATTTCAACTCACAGCATTTCAGGGTACTCATTCCTTGCACTGACCTACAGTTTATTTCGTGGCAAGGCCTCTAAGCAGCGCAATACGAGCCCATATTGTGCACGACCACTCATGGACAGATCATAAGTTCTGGCTCATGCTCCATTTCATTTCACTCACCTACCTCTGTAGTCTCATTTATCCCGCGTGTTCGTTGCACACAGTCCCTCAATGGTAATATTTTTGGAGTCTGACTTGATTTTGTGTTGTTCATGTTTGTGTATCTAGCTGCTTCCAATTCCAGCTCGTTCTCGGGGTTTCCAGAGTGCATTCGGATTCATGCAAGAGTTCCTGTGGTAAGAGTTTGTGCCTTGAAATTTGTTTCGCATTGCTTACTGTGGCAATCTGTAGGAGTGAAACCACTTTTGGACCATGACTGAAACAAATATGTTGAAACGAGAAACGATAGGGCCGTTATGCATGACATCCGATAAATATTGAAATGAGCCTGGGCGGTTTCCTGCGGTATTAGTCACTGGATCATCAATGACACTCCTGTGGTGTTTATCAAGCTATCAATGAAGAGATCGACTTTATACATTTACCAGAAACTGTGCCAAAGAAATTATCTACCTTTCCTGTCACGGTTTTTCAGTGAAACTGGCCCTCCGTTATCCGTGACCAAGGCGAAAAATTGAAACGAAACGGCCCACCCGTGACACATTACGTTTCACCCTACAGATTGCCACAGTATTTTCCTTCTTTAAGTATTACTGTGTGTGTTGCCTCGAGTTGAGGTGCTACGTTTCACCCAGCCCTCAAGCTTCACTCCAAGGCTTGCCCGAAGAATTTATCTTGATGCAGCAACTTGACGGCTTCAAAAGGGACTCCTGTATGAGATCAGCTGCCTGCCCTTTGTGCTTCAAGTATGTGTCTTGCTAACACTTGAATTCTAGAACAACTCACCGCGCCAGCTCCTCCGCACTTTCGCCATTCCCAAACCCAGACAATTGAAATTTGTACCGCACGAAGGCCCTGGCGTAGGTCCCAAGTCTTTCCGGTTTATTCCACACTAACTCGGGGACAGACGCGTGCGTGTGGAGACGGTTTGTATTGGGTACGTACGTACGTACTACGTAAGTACAGCTGGTACTCAAGCTGCCGGCAGCCGGCGTCCGACTCTGGAGCGTGGGCCTGCCGCAGCGCCGTTCAGGCTGGATAGAGTCGGCCCCGTGCACCCGCATTCACGCCGCCCGCCGGCATCACGGGGTGCATATCCATGCCGGGTGCGTCCCGAGAGCCGTCCGCGTTGCTTGACTCGCGAGGCAACGCGGCCACACGGACGGGCACGCGCACCCGAGCCGAATAACGAGCCGCCGCCGCACGAGATGCGTACGACTCCGAGCGCACACCAGCCGCAAGCCGCACCCGCACGACCACTCGCGGAGCCGCGGGGTTCCTACGCGCGCGGCATGCGGGGCGTGCGTTCGCGATTTGTGGAGGCGCAACATCAGAGGATGATATGTGAATCATGATCAGTCCACCTGTCCCAACTAATAGGAGGTGCGACGATAGAGTCCTCAGAGCCCAACGATGAAGCTCTGAGACGTCAAAGAAAGGCCAGTGGACCGTCCAAACCCCGTAAAAGAGTTTCAACGTCCAAGAACAAGGGAAAGACAAAGCCCATGAATCAGATCCTGAACCCGAGTAAGATATTTGTGCAACCGCTCGCAGCGAGAAGTGGTGTACTGGTAGGATGGTCCTCTAGCAAAGTCCCTCGGACGGCTTGTGCAACGGCCTGGTTCCGGAGTGACTATCAAAGGTTAGCTGATGTTACCGTTGTGCATCATTGGCCATCAGCGGCCATCGCCCGGCAATCTATTTATATACGTTTTCGTTTTCGTTTCTCGTATATACTCGGTGGCTTCTGGGCAGGATGGAGCTCACCAAATTAATTCTACCTATATTAGGTCACGTGGCGTTGAGGTTGAGATGCAGCAACATCTTTAGCTTCCGGTTGTTGGCTTTAGCAAAACAAGCGGGCGCAACTTGGGCGCAACGGAGCAATTAACCTTGATCCGCAAATAATTCACAGCCAGACGTGACGGAACGTCCATAAAACTCTACAGACATTATTGTACAGGCTGAGGCTTCACGGATGAGGGATTGTGTGCCACTGTAGCGGTCCTGGCCTCTGCCTTCTCGTTGATACTATCTAAAGAGGATGTCGACGCCGCGTGCTCCCATGGTACTGGTTTTCCCTGCTCCCCCGCCTCGACTTTGGATGGACTATTCCCGGTATCACGGCGCCCCGGCTTGCAGCAGAAGATCAATCTTAGGATAGCGCTGAGCAGCAAAATTCCACCGGCAACGCCGCCCCCGATTAGAGCGGCGAGAAATGATCGTCGGAGTCTGCGATGAAATTAGTGGTGCCCGGACTAGATCCCATCTATATTCAGTGATGCGACAAGCGCTAATCGAGCTTCTCACCTCGTGCTCTGTGTAGCGCCTTCAGGAAGGAGGACAGAAAATGTTTTGGAGGTCCCGACGACGATGGTCGGGTCAAACCCTACTCCGGGAATAGCAGCTGTGATACCCCAGCCGCTCCCACTGCACGGGGAATGGTAAGCAAGCGCCCACGAGCCACATGAATCGAGATCCACTCACCCGAAGGCAAGAACGGGGATGTTCAGGGACACATCTGTGGCGTTGCTGGGCGCAGAGACCAGCTCCTCTTCAGCCCCCGGCCCATCATTATTGAAGAGGGTATATGTGTAAACCGACTGGGCGCTGGGATCCCCTGGTTCAGCGACGACGTGTATCATGATCGAGCCCGGACTCTGCACTTGGGCCGGTACGGTTATGATCAGCGCAGATGTCAATGTCATGGAGGAAGCCGCCAGGGCCAAGAAACTGAAGCCGTACAGTCAGTTGAGAACGCCACAGTACTCTGCGCCCGGAGAGACTCACAAACACAGAGAAGATAAGACCGACATTGCGAAGAAAAACAGCAGCATCAGCGGGCAGTGCGCTCTCCACTCGCTAAATAAGAGTCATTGTGGATAAGTGCCGGGAATAACGGCATTAACATGCGTTGCTGTTAGCTGTCGTGATGAAAGCCGATCTGAAAATCAAGGAGATGTATGGCGGGACGAGCCGCAAGTATAAAACAAAGATGGGATGCCTAGATGCGCGGGCGTCGCAGGTTCCTCCCCAGCCGCGGTTTTGAGGATAACAATCCGAGTAGTGGTATTACAAGCTGATAAGAGATAATTGATTTTTTTGTTTTGACGTGTGACCAAAGCATTATTAAGTGACAAAAAGTTGGGGGTTATCCTCTCCACGGCGGCTGGCGGATAACATATACAAACAACATAGCCACAATTTGGAAGAAATCACCGAGAAAAGCAGTGAACCCTTTCAACAATGCATATAAAATGTTTTGTCTAAACAGAGGGGTAAAATACCCCGTTCTGAGTTTCTGGCTAGAATACTGGAGGTAGATGGGGAGTATTTCGGACTTGTTCTGGTGAATACAGCCAAAACTTGTGATTTCTTACCACCTTGCCTGAGTCCCAGGTAGAGAAAGGCAAAGAACCACCCCGTATGCTTTTTATATGCTCAAGGCCGCGATGTACATGAGCATCGCAATATTTTGAGCAGTGACTGAGGACATAGTTGAATTTCTCGTGGATTCTTTGGAATTGTGGCTATGTTGTTTGTATATGTTATCCGCCAGCCGCCGTGGAGAGGATAACCCCCAACTTTTTGTCACTTAATAACACTTTGGTCACACGTCAAAAAAAAAAAAGGATACCTCAACTTTTGTCACTAGTAACATCACGCATAACACGGTCCGAATTTCCCGGTCAGTCTATTTTCTTAATCCACTTGTAATACCACTACTCAGATTGTTATCCTCGAAACCGCGGCTGGGGAGGAGCCTGGGGCGTCGACGAGGATAATTGCCGCCCGATTTTGATGCGCGGTAAGCGACGAGACCGCGAAGGGCTCTTGTCCTTTGCACGGGACGCGAGTTAAACAGTGACAAAGAAAAAGGGATATATTTGGGAATCGGGATGACACACAATGGAGGCACGCGCCATGTCATGGAGAGCGAGTGCTGCGAGCATTGCTAACTCCATCATCCCCGGAAGCAACGACGAACATGGGCGACCACTGCACCTGGCCCAGTTCGCCTTGATTTCGCCCCAAGTTCGCCCAGGCAAGCCGCAAGCGAAAGACCTTCAAGTCCATGCGCGCAGGACTGGGAGGGCGCAACAGCGCCTCGGAGCCGACATAGTTCTTGCTCATCTAGTAAAAGGCACGGCACCCGAGTCAGTGGGCGCGTTGCGCCTCGGTTGAGGAGCGGATTTGGTGCCGGCATGTTATCAGACGGTTAAGCGGTTGCCGGTGGCATGATATGGCACGATAATCTGGACCCGCGATGGCTCCCTCGCCTCTCCTCGCCGCCTTGCAGCGACGCCTTCTTTGCACCTCGGGTGGTCTTCTGAGCAACACCGGACAACCTTTTTGGCTCTCTACTCCTCGCCAATGCCTCACTCGCGCCGGGCTCTTCCTGCTACCTCAAGCCATATTCCATACGACAATTCTTCCCCCAGTGACTCTGCGCTCCGTCCAGCGCGCCTATCCATGTCTCTCAGTCTCACAAGCCCTGAATCGGCACCCTTCACTGAAGAGCAAAGCCTAAAGTACATTGGAAGCCCCAATCACCCTGTGATTCGCTGCGAATTTACACTTTGCACCTCGCACTGTATGTGATCTCTGTCTGGAAGGTCATAGATGGAACAGGTTAACAGACTTCCCCGTGGATGGTGCGTCACATCCGGATATCCATTCATAGCTCCTCATCTAATGTTCCCTTACATGTTACCCTGTAGTACATAGCACGAACATTCCGTGCAATGGTCGGATGAGCGGAGCACCTCAAGCTCCTCCACGCGAGACCCATTGTGCACAGGAAGTCGCAATACGTGTTCGTGGTCAGCTACCCTCGTGTGGGCGGCAGCGATGTGGCGCGGCTGTGCGACGCTGAGCGTGGCAGCTGACGCCGTCGGAGCACCTGCTACTCTTTGGGCTAGACGGTGCGAGCTCGTGAGGCGCCATTCTGCATGTCGCATGAGCAGAAACATCCGTGAATGCGCAGTTCGTTGTGCTCGTGCGGCTCGCGGAGGCCTCGAAGGCATATCACGAGATCGATCGACGCGCGGCGGCGGCACTGATATCCCTCGTTCAAACCCATTTTAAAGTCGTCAAGGCAGGCTGTATATTAAAGGAACTGCGGTACGGTACCTTGTATCAGCGGGGAATAAATACAAATGCTACGCCTAATGACGGCTCCGATAAAGGTTCTTCAAGCGATTCAAGCGAACACCATCTATACACCACAATGAACTTGCCTGGTTTGTCGAAGTTTTCCGAGAGCACCGCCCCGCGAATGATTGAATGTATGTACTGAAATAAATTCAGAAATCTTCCTCACTTTTGTATGAAGCCAATGGAACCACAGTGCTTTGTCCTTCCTGCTCAAACATCCAGTCGGAGCATCCAAAGGTAAACCGAGTGCGAATGCATGTGACTTCTTCTCCACTGTGCAGGAGAATGCGTAGATGAGCTGTGAAAAGAATGGCTCGGTTTTCACCACGAGAGCATCATAACGAGGGTGGCATAGAATTTTGGGTTGCATCGTCGATAGTCTTCGGTGGAAGTCCAGGTACTGAGAGACTCGTAATGAACCTTGAGGAATTGGAATAACCCGATCTGTTGCACAGATGTTATGGGACACATCGCTAAAGAAGGGGGGGGAAACCATACCATGGTTTGGGCATCAAACCTCAGTTGCTTTCTATTGGGTAGGTTACATCCATAAGCCAGAATAAAGTCAGAGATGAAATTACCTTGCTTGTCAAGGTCTCTACACACTCATAATTGGCTCTGATCTTGCCCCACCCATTGATCCTAGTTCTCCCGAGCCAATCATACAACTTTGCTGTCCTCGTTTACATAAATTCGCGGGTGTTACACAATTATTACGCATTACCGGCTAGCATATTGCCACCCGGGTGCCCACACACAGCAATCTGCAGGACCAACACAATTGAAGAGTGCAAGCAGGAACTGGAAAGACACCAAGTTACACTAATTTTTATCAAGCAAGGTCTCTTCCGACATAGTCGGAGCTCTCTAGTCCCTGAACTTTATGCGGAATCGGTTGAAGGCGCAATCATGGGCCATGCTTTGTTCCAGGGCAGAGAATGAAACCTACTTCAGTTTGGACCCAATGTTGATGTTGGACAATAGCAATCCCTGCAGATCCTCGGGACTCTCAATCTGAATCTTCATCGCGTGCATCAAACTGCTCCTCGATAAAGTAGCAATAGTGTGGCGGTGATCACGTTTGACCAACTGAGGTTTAATTTCAAGAAGATAAATAATTGAACTTGCCTGCAGAGTCATGTCTTTAAAATTGGTCAACCAGAGTTCGGTTTTTCGCGTGGTACCATGCATCGATTCGCTGGTCTTGGTTCCGAAATTTCGACTTGCTCCCTTCTTTTCGATCTCGTCAAAGACATGAGACCGACCATGGAATTTCTCAAAATTCCATGCTCGGTCTCATGCCCGAAAAAGGCGACGTGCGAGCCCGACAAAGGCAATGAGCGGGTGGGGCAGTACGCCGGCATAGGTGATGGGCGGGTGGGGCTGCGTGCCGACAAAGGCAACAAGCAGGCAGGGTAAAGTGCCGACAAAGGCGAGGTGGAGGCGGGGCTGTGTGCCAACAAAGGCGGCGAGCAGGAGGACCCATGTTTATTGGTTTAGAGATTGATTCCAAATTTCGGTCTTTGAAATTTTTTGTCCGAACTTTTGGCCAAGAGCTGGAGAAAAAAATTGTCCAAACCCAGCATCTAACCTCGACTTTTCGTCCAAAATTTTGTCCGAACTTTGATTCTGACCAATTTTTGGGCCTCCGAAACACCGAAAACCTCAAAAAAGTGAACAATTAGGTGCTTCTGATGCTCTGTTGGCCATATTTTGACTGATGCGGAACAGTACACAATGGTGAAGGATGTTACAGTGATTTTATCGGGGACACTTTGGATTTTGAGCCACCCATTGTCCGGACTTTGCATCTGACCTGCGTGCTTGGACACCCATTTGTCCAAACTTTCGCACCAACTTGGGGTGGTCAAATTCAAAATTTTGTCCGAACGGTGGAATCAACCTCTCAAGGCATAAACATGGGTCCTCGAGCGGGTGGGATAGAGTGCCAACAAAGGCGAAGCATGGGCGGGGGAGCATGCTGGGACTGGTGACATGCCAGTATAGCAGTGTTCGGAAAAAGGTGACTGTGCCATGGCGTGTGGGTGGGGCAGTGCACCGACAAAGACGACAAGGGGTGGGGTCGTACGCCGGCAGAGGCGACATGTGGATGAGGTGGAGTCCCAACGAAGGCGACATGCGGGTGGGGTAGCATGCCGACAAAGGCACTGGGGATAAAGCGCGCCGGCGGTGCATGGGATCGGGGTGGGGTGAGTAGCTGTGTGATGCCGGTGGCGGGTGTGATGCACCAGCTCGGGGCGAGCGGCTGTGTTACGCCGGTGGTGGACGTGATGAATGAGCCCGGTGTTGGAGATCTGGGCCGGGCGAGCAGTTGCGTGACGCTGGCAGTGGGCGTGATGAATGAGCCCGTCGCGAAGGGCTTCAAACCAGGCTGGCTCGAGCTTCGAGCCAGTCTGGTTCTGACTCATCACGGGGGTGCAACTGGTCACAGGGACCCCACGGCCCCATCATGCCATCGCTGGGCATGGAGGCAACACCATCTGCGGCTGCGCTGTAGATACTGTACTAATTTACATGCCGCATGTGGCAAATTTCCTTAATCTGAGTCAAATGTACAGAGAATTAATTAATTTCCTTTCTATCTACAAAGGACTACTTTACAAAGATGTGTTTGGCATCCTCAAAGGATTTTCCGAACAGGTGCGTAGCAACTCTTGTCAAGGCACCTGTTTTTCAGGTGCCTTGGCCTTTGCCCCCGGTGTTTGTGACACAGGCGGTCATATCGCACACGCTGCATCATACGTACATGCCCAGTTAAGCAAATTATACTGCAATATTGTCTCGAGTACTCATTTCCGTGAATCAATGACTCGTCATAAGCTTAACATACTATTGAGCACCGCCATGATAGTGAGAACAGGAGTCCATAATTACTAGATGTGTACTGGCAATTGTGTGAATACATTTTGGTTTTCGTTTCATTCACCGGAGAGAAAATTTGTGTAACAGACGTGTGTCCAGCTGGATGTCAACTGGGGGCTCAGCTTGCTACCAGGTCGACCTGGGTCCAGCCTGGAGTTAGAGAGAAATCAGCTGGCTGACAGCTTCCCCCATGCTGAGGCCAGCCTCCACCGACATGTATCAGGCAGATCGCGCCCAGCTGGTGACCACGTGTGTGACCGTGGGCGGTGTGCACTCCAATTTTATCCCCCTTTCAGGTTCAACACGATCGAGGTACGAGATCATAACATGTTGAAGGCTGGCTGTGAGAGACTACCTTTCAGGAGCCATTTAATTGTACCATTTATGCCCCAGATTCCATATGCTGCCGTCTTGAGCCTTCGTCACTGCTCATGCTCTCCTACGTCTCTGCTCCCGTCTTGTCTCTCATCATCCACACCACCTTTGCTTTGCTTTATATCTCCACTGTCCCCGTCGCTGCCACTCGCCTTGCGAATATCTCGCACTCCCCCTTTACCTTCCTTCCCACCTCTTCCTACCCATCCCCGAGCTCTGAGCATGGTTTTACCAGCTCGCAAACACACCAGTACAGTTGCCCTGTTATATCCTGAGCCAGAGGGAGGAAGGACCCAGAGCCTGCAGGGGTCCAGAAACCGGAGACCGGAATGGGACCGGAGTCCAAAGATGTCGGCTATTCTCGCAAGCACTACAGCTCAGAAGGGTGTGCGACAGTCTGGCATCCAAGCCGAGACAAACAGAAGGAAAGATACTCCATGGCGTATAGCCAAGCCAATAGGGGCTACTCCGAAAATGGCGATCCGGTCGGAGCCCTGCTCCCGGAAGAACTCCGGAGGTAAATGGAAGGTCCGCAGATACGATCCGATGGAAGATGGATGAGGATCGGAGGAGCGTGGAAACCGGAGGTCCGGAGTTCGGAGGTCGGAGATGGAGCGGAAGTCAAGACAGAGGATGAGGAGGACATCCGGAGGTTTGGTGCAACTCCGGAGTCGAGCCAAAGACAAGATGGTGAAGTGGTCTCAGTCCATGAGAGGAAACATGGAAACAATGTTAATTACAGCTAAAGTACATGAGGATATTGAAGTGTATTTATACTAAGTCCGTTATTGTTAACCTAAATAAGGTAATGTAATGTGACCAAGAACATAACAATAAACGAGAGTCCATATATGGACGAAAAAGTTAGCTGAGTAAGACAAGACAATAAACGAGAAGTTGAGAAGAACGGATAAACAGATAAATGGATAAACACTTAGTAATATGTGATAGGGTAATAGGCCCGATGGTCCGAGACCATCCGAGCCTGCTCAGAACCGGTCCGAAGGTCCGAAATCCGGAGGATGGAAGGGGAGGACAGAAGATGAAGCAATAGACAGGAAATGCTCAGTAATCCTTCATTGCGTGAAAACCCGAGATGCGACAGAACTCCGAAGGTCTCGGAGGACCGGAAGCGGAGTGTGACCGGAGTGTGACCGGAGTGTGACTGGGGGTATCCAAGCCCAAGTGCACGGATATAACAGTGCCCTCGGAGTTTTGAGCCTGGTATTTTATATATCAGCTTTCACTCTCAGACACGCTGTCAGTGTATCATCATTGCACGCAGTCCCTCGATGGTAAGATTTTTGGAGTCCGACTTGATTTCATGTGTTCATGTTCGTGTACCTAGCTGCTTCCGATTCCAACTCGTTCTCGGTTTCCGGAGTGCATTCGGATTCATGTGAGAGTCCACGGTAAGAGTTGGTGCCTTGAAATTTGTTTTGTCTTGCTCATTTTCCTTCTTCAAGTATTATTCAAATGGCCCTCTGTGCATACCTGTAACCTCTCTCTTCACTGCACCTCTTATCCTCACGACCTCATCTGTTTCCATGCCCATATCCAATTTCTTTTACTATTGATCACCCACATAAAATTTAATAAACTATGCACTAGTTGAAAGACAAGAAAAAGGTGCCCAACAACAACAACAAAACCTTTTTAAGAGGGATTCACCACTTGGAAACAAAGGGAGAATAAGTACGAAGTTGCTTGCTTAGAATAGCCCAAGAGACACATACTCTAGCTTGCCCGGATAGTTAAGCAAAGTTTTTTTTTACAGCACCTTCCTGGCTTCAGTATAGGCTCGGTTTCCATTGGGTTTTGTGGCAAGCATTTACAGCACAGTAAAATGTACATTACCAAATGGCTGAATTTCTGAGACCAAATTCGAAGTGCAGTAGAGTTGCCAAGTGCAGCTATGTTTTGATCCACAAATCCCTTGTATATGCAAAGATCAAAATAGGACTGTTAATTTTCTACTGAACTCAAATCCTACCCATACACTTTCAAAATGTAATAGCCTACATATGGATCCTCTACAGATCTCCCAATGTGATTTCAAGTGAATTGTCCTAGAATTGAGCTCAGTACAGCGCACCTTTGTGATCAATAGTTACTAAGCAATTAACTGTTCAACTGAGCCTGACTCCAACTCCCTTTTGTTTCAATTCACCTTGACTTCATGAGAGACTCCGCACAAGGCCAACACAAGTTGAACAATGGAAAGTGTCTAGAGCACGGTCTATGATCTCGGGAGATGCTGCTCCCATCACAGACGAAATGGATTATGGATAGCGCTTTTTAGGCCTCCAGGAAGGGAAAGAGTCTGAACCAGACTATCGGATGATATCGGGTTGCTACAGTTATGATATCATGAAACCATAGTAGATACCGGAAACCGCCGAATATTTTGGGCGGACAAACCTGTTTCCCTAGTTTTATCCAGTGAGGGACGAGCTAGAATTGATAAAGTGTCTGTCAAGAGAGACTATTTCCCTAGTCGGTTACAGGAACTGTATGTGATGCCTTGAGTTGAGGTGCTACGTTCACCCAGCCCTCAAGCTTCAAGGCTTGCCTGAATATCACACAAATTTCGACGCAGCAGCTGGACGGGACTCGCCCCCATGTATGAGACCATTGTGCTTCAACTCTGCGCCCTTGTTAGAATCCTGCTCACAATTCTCACCGCGCTGGCTCCCTGCGCTTTCGCTGCCGAGCGGCATCCGCCCGCAAACCCAGACAATTTAAATTTGTGCCACACGAAGGACTGACATAGGTCCCAAGTCTTTCCGGTTTATTCCACACTAACTCGGGGACAGACGTGTACGTGTGGAGGGCAGACAGTTTGTATTGCGTACATACATACTACGTAAGTACAGCTGGTACTCAAGCTGCCGGCAGTCGGCGTCCGACTCTGGAGCACGGGCCTGCCGCAGCGCTGTTCAGGCTGGATAGAGTCGGCCCCATGCACCCGCATTCAAGCTGCCACCGGCACCGCGGGGTGCATATCCATGCTGGGTGCATCCCGAGGACCGTCCGCTTTGCACAACGCGCGAGGCAACGCGGCGCATGGACGGGCACGTGCACCCGAGCCAAATAACGAGCCCCCGCCGCGCGGGATGCATACAACTTCAAGCGCACACCAGCCGCAAGCCGCGCCCGCACGACCACTCGCAGAGCCGCAGGCATGCGGGGCATGCGTTCGCGCCGCTGTCGCGCGCTTCCTCTGTAGAGTGATGAGTCCTGAGCAGCGGGATGAGAGTTGGGCAAGCGCGGATGAGGCGGCATCGTCCCGGTGTGGTATGAGTGAAGATGCGAGCATGCGCGCGTGGGGCGGCGGCCGGCCGCACGGAGATTAATATTGAGTTTAGAGAATGAGCGAAGGACATGATGTACAGGGTTACGCCTGGGCCGGGCGCGTTCACTCCATGCTCCCTTCTTCACATGCTATCCGGTTCCGGCACAAAGTGCGGCGTCCCCGACGCGAGCCACTGCCCTCACGCATAAACACCCAAAAAGACTTTTAAGAACAGCGAGCTCACGCACCTTATGCTCGAGCACCTCCACCGCGCTCAGCCTCCTCTCCGGGTCGATGTCAAGCATGCGCGCACAAAGTCGCACGCCGTGTCGGACATGTTCGCCCAGTACTCCGCAGGTCCGAATCTGTAGTTGCCCGCAATGATCGCGTCCATCTCCGCGTCACGGTTGAACGGCGTGTACCCCGCGAGCAGGAAGTAGGTGATGACACCCATCGCCTATGGTGCACATGACCTAGTCACCACCAAAAGCAACAGCTTACAAATCAGTACAGCCACCGCTCAATCTCGAAGGACATCAATTTTTAATTTGTGCGAGGGCAGGTGGGAAGCGAGTTGGGGCCGAATTAAAGTAATTTTTTATATCTACTACATTCTACATGTCTGCTCGAGTTCGAAAACGATATGTGGTGGCTGTGCAACGCACCCAGGCAGGCCGCCAAGTATTAATATTACGAGCAATATCCCCGTACCCCGAACCCTGTTTCGACGTCCTTCACGAAGGAGAAGAGAATGAAGACGATGATGTGACCACCTGGCAGGGTGGTGTATCCCACTGCTTCAACCGCCGGATACTCGAACGGCAACCGGACTTTAAAGCTCCACGATCACTTGTTCAGGAAGCCATTGAGAACACCGGACATCTCTGTATCTTCCTCCCAAAATATCACTGCGAGCTCAACCCAATAAAATTCTTTTGGAGTGCCGTGAAGCGAGACTACGCGAAGATTGCGACTACAGCTTCGGTGGTCTCAAAAAAAATTCCCCAATAGGGGCAGTCAGAGTAGCAGTTATCAGCCAGTTATGAGGCCAGTTATCGACCCAGTTATGGATCCAGTTATTGAAAATGTTTTGATCATAACCGTGTGATAACTGACCTCAATTCTGACTGCCCCACTTTTAAAACCGGTTATGGATTCAGTTATGGATCTTTTGATGGGTCCGTAACTGGCATTAACCATAACTGCCTCATAACTGGCATGTAAAACCAGCTCTGGAGCTGGTTTTACATCAGTTATGGATCCAGTTATCGGTTTTCATTAGCTTCTGAGGTCGTTTTGGCATCGTTTTGTGATGAGACAAAACCGGACCCAGAACCGGCCCCTTAACTGCTCATAACTGACTATGCACTCGGTTATGCAAATCGAAATGGTATTATCAAAACATTTTCCATAACCAGATCAATAACTGGGTCAATAACTGGCCTCATAACTGGTCGATAACTGCTACTCTGACTGCCCCTAATGCTCTCGCTTCCGTCTCTATTGACATGATATAGAAATGGGAACATCACATGTGGAGGTGGATTATGGCTTACAAGGATGGGATGAATTGCAAGGATGCACAGGCATGGGTACGGAAGTTCAGCTCGCGCGAGTACAAGTCGCACCGGCGAGTATCCGGCGCAGGACCGGTGGTTCGACGCGGCATAGGGGGCGAGATCAATGTCCGATTGATGCGGGACTTCCCGATATGGTAGTGCTTACATAAGGCGCTCAATTTCTTGGAAGCGAAAAAATAATGGCTCAGTATTCGAGTATTCCTCTAGCCATATTATTCATAGTACTAATACAACTACTTCTGCTAGAGGGATAAAGAAAATTTGAAGTCAGACTCGAGCTCATCGCCGTGTCCAAATTTGGTGGTGACTAGGCCATGTGCACCATAGATGTCGACGGGCTTGCTGTGCCCGGCTGGGAGAGGGGTTAGTGTGGGATGGAGTGAGGGTGGGAGGGGGGAGGGAAAGGGATGTCTGCGGCGCATGTAGTATGGCCTGCGGCGCTAACGACGGCCTCGTAAGCCCGCGGCTCTCTCTGCCCAACCTCTCCTCCACAAAAAAACCCCACTCACTGTTCAAAAAGATCTCGGGCCCCATATACCCCGGCGTCCCACAGATCTCAGTCAGCCTCCATAATGCGGCTCAGTCCAAAGTCGGCGATCATGATGTCCGCGTCCTCGGCGGTGGTGCGGAAGAGGTTCTCGGGCTTGAGGTCGCGGTGGACGCTGCCCGCGGCGCGGATGTACTTTACGGCGGTGAAGATCGTGCGGACGAGGTCGGCCGCGTCGCTGCGGGTAACGGGCGGGCACGCCTCCACGGATTGATGGCGAGTCGGAGACGACTGTCTCCCGACCGCGACGCCTTCTTCAAAAAAGCGGAACTGAGGTCCGCCCGTTTAAACTCGCAGCGCCGGCATCGTGTTACTGTGCGGGTCCGTCCACTGGCTATTGATGGCGGCAAAACGGCATTTTCAAACTCAGCAGTCGGCCATCACGATCTCTCGTTCTTCGCTGCCATGCTGGGTCGGCGTCGCTCCCGCCGCCCACTGCTTGCCCACTGCGCCCTGGCAGACCGTGAACTTCCAATCATGCATCGCTGGGAATTTTCACCCACTTGCGGCAGCTGCCTTGGCGGCTTCACTTGTGGCCGATTGCCTATCTATGATTAGCGGTAGTGTTGCCGATGTCCGGTCGGGTCCGGTTTTTGCCAAAAAATCCGAACCCCGAACCGAACCTGGGGTCCGGTCGTGTTCAGGTTCGGTCTGGGGTTTGAACCTTTTTGAACCCGAAGGAATTCCCACGACCCTACAGTGTATGATGTGAGCTTTAAAGCCTTTAAATACTCTTTATTGTCTGTCTTCTCTCCTAAAAAGGTCATCTTTGTATGTCTGGGTGGGCGGGGACCTTTGAACATCTGTTTCAAAAATTTCTCAGCCCTTAAATCACTTCTTGATCGCGCATCAATTCAACTATCTCCATTTCTCTTGAGGCCGTGAGAGTAGAAACACTTTATCTTTGGTGCAGGACCCATGGCATGTTGAAGTGGACGTCAATATAACATCAATCCATCGAATTCTGAAATGAAAACAGGGTACCCAAAAGGATCGGTCCGAACATGTTCGAACCTTTAACCAATCCTCCGAACCCCGAACCGGACATTGGGTTCGGTTCGGGTTCGGTTCAGGTTCGGAATCGGTTCTGAACCGGACAGCGGCAACACTAATTAGCGGGTCCTCCTCCTTCTTTTCGTACCATGAGCACATCGCAGATTGACGCGAGCGCCCCCGTCCTTTCGTCGGGGGTTGGGTATGCCATAGTGCTCGGGATGGGTGGTGGATTTGCAGTAACTGTTCCACCTGCTCGCCGATAAGCAATTACCAGCTCGCATTATAGGTCCTTATGTTGGCAATCACCAAACTGACGACGCGTTACTCGGAGCATTCTGCCGCCGAGTCCTCAGAGGAGTATACGTCTGCCAGCAGGTCACTCAAGCCTGGCTTGATCGCGTCCGGGATCGTTTCTGCTGGTATGTGGGCCGTTGCATTTGTCCATTAAATACCGTTGACCATTCAAAGCTACTTGGGCCGCGACCCTCCTTCAAGCGTCGACCGTGTGTCTCGTTTATGGTTTGAGTGGTCCATGGTGGTATGCTGCGGGGTCATCGACCCAAATCGTACGTTATAGGCTCCTTCGCAACATCCGTAAACTCATTAAGCCCCCAGATGGCCTTTGCGCAAAATGCCATCCAGCTCAAGGTAATCTTTCCATGATAGTCTTATTTCACAGTCTCATCTCCGTATAAAGCTGAACGCACCCGGCGCCCATACTTTTCTGGAGGTCATTGGGCTTAGGTGAGAAATGAGTACGTCTTCAAATTTGGCTGATGCACTAACACGACGAAGATGGGGAACACTCTCCCATCTTAGCTTCATGTTCTTTGGCTTGGGTACTAGTGCGTTTTTCGTCGCATATATTAGTCCCCACCTCTTTTACAGGAATTTCTTCAGATATTATGTTTGCCTATCGTCTCATTTTGAAATATCCCCGCTGACCGACCCGACAGCCTCACTTCACAATTAATCACCGGCGGTGCCAATACGGTGAATGTATTAACTGGAATGAACACGATCGCAGCGTGTTTCCTCATCCCCGTCGGCGTGGTCATATATACGCTCGTTGGGGGGCTCAGAGCTAGTACGTTTTCCAGCTCCCTCAGCGCGCCGCTGGCTCAAACTCAAATGCTTTCAGCCTTCTTCTCCGATTACATACACACCGTGTTGATTTTCGCCATCATCCTCACTGTCTCGTTCAGCACCTTCACTACGAACCGACACCTAGGTTCCGCCAGCGAAGTCTACGAGCTTCTGCAAACCGCCGCTGTGAATTATCCTGTGGGGCACGCCGCCGGAGGATCGTATACGACGATGCGCTCACTCGATGGGTTTGTATTTGGTGTCGTGGTTATAGTTTCTGGGTCAGTCCTCCCGCCATCTTTCAGTCCTTTCGGATATTGAAAATACTCGCCTCAGATTCGGTGAGACAGAGATCAACGTCTTGGTATCAGCGCTGAACCGCCCGGATTCCAGCCACGGTAGCGCTGGACCAAACATACTGGTCCGAGATCCCCGTTGTTACTTTTTTCGCCTAAATAAAGGAATTTAGGCAACGAGCAGTCGCGTCCAAAGCGTCCACCTCAGTCAAAGGATACATTCTTGGAGGATTCGCATTCCTGCCAGGTATTTTACACCTCCCAGCGGTTCAATTCATTAGCTGACTCTGACGCAGTTCCTTGGATGTTTGCCACGGCCGCTGGACTCGCGATGATATCTTTATCCGCCGGACCTTCGTCGCTATTCACGGCAATCCCCCTCGGCCAAGCTGCGTCGGTAGCACCTGCGGCAATGAGCGCGCTGCTGGGAAAGTCTGGTGCTATCCTGCTCCTCATCGTCCTCTTCCTAGCCGTTACCTCCGCCGTGCGTACATCCGCGTCGAACGCCCGATACCTGAACATATTTATGGCTTCCCGCAGGCTTCCGCCGAGCTCGTTGCGGTGTCGTCAATAATCACCTACGATGTGTACAAGCGGTACTTCAACCCCCACGCCACCGATAAAGACATTCTGCGGGTCTCGCATTTTGGAGTTGTTGGCTTCGGCATCTTCATGGGCGTCCTTGGCGTTATATTCCACGAGATTGGAATTTCACTTTCGTGGCTTTGTGAGTTCGATTCGCATCTTCCACCGTTGTCTCACCTCAACAACCTCGATATCCAGATGGCTTCACGGGTAATCTTTCACCATACAGACCCAGCCGCTCCTAATTTGTTTGCGAAGGTACATTTGCATCAGCGGGCGTGTTCCCTGTCTGCCTTGCCATCCGCTCCAAGCACGCAAACAAATACGGGTGTCTGGCCGGCCTTTGGATCGGGTTCACCTGCGGCATTGCGGCCTGGCTGACAACTGCCAAGGCATTCGGCGTATGTTATGTGATAAAACGCTGGAGTCAGATCCCTAATCCACAGCTAGGGCTCGGTGAATGTTATTACCACTGGTGGTGTTTACGAGCAGCTGGCGGGAAATGCCGGCTCGTTCTTCATCGCAGGCATCATTTCTATGAGCACAACATTCCTGTTCCCGGATGACTTTGATTTCGAGATTACGCGTCGGATGAATGCCTTTCAACGAGAGGACGTCGATGCCGAGGGACATGTCGCCAAGCACCTCGACGGGGCCTCGTCGGACGAGAAGGTTCCGCCAGGTGGGAAAGAAGACACCCTTGCTATAGATTCTTCCCTAGAGAACAGCGACGGCGCCCACGTTCAGAACGACGCGTCGGATGCTGTTCTATACAAGGACTTTGTTCTGTCTGTCTGGCTTACCATCGGTATCTTCGTCCTGTACGTAGGATTCCGCCCCTTCTCCCGCCAATTAACTGACACCATCCGTCCTCCAGCTTATGCATCTTCGTGTATGGACATCATCTCATCGCTGCGCCAAATCTTGACTTATTTTTTTCAGCCCGGCGATGATGGTTATCCCCCGCATATGGTCAAAGGTTTTTTATCTCAGTATGATATAATCATTCCGCCCTGAAAAAATATCTCAGGCTGGGTTTACATTTTACATTGTGCTTGCCTTCCTCTGGACATTCTTTGCGGCGTTCATCGTGGTCGTCTATCCCGTGGTAAGCAGACAATCATAGTTCATTTATCCTCCGCTCATAGACTATCAGTGGGAATCTCGCAGCGCCCTTGCGCGGATATTTCGGGGCGTATTAGCGGATCTAACAGGCCGCTAACATGGATGCATATCGGCGAGAAGCGCCATTGCCAATAAACGGTCCGCAATCACGTGACGGATGACTCAAAAAAATTGGTTCATGAACCCACCGGCACTTGTGAAGTGAGTTGAGATTTATTGAAGCAGAATCTAAGGGGCACGCAGACCTATCTGCCTGAGGCGAATTTATATTGCGGGCATTGATCGCAGTGCACGTGACTATGGTTGAAATACTTCAGGTTTGCTTCAGGCTGAGTTCAGCAACTCCAATGGGCCCGGCACATTCGAAGTGAACCTCCTCCGCTTCTCCTTACAGGAGTGGACCATACCCTAAAGATCAAGATGGAAACGAAACAACACAGTACGATTCAAAGGTACAGGGCACGTTTAATCCATTTCAAGTTGGAAGATTATTTGGCAGGTCTAGACAATTCCCCGTCGTTGGATACAGGTTTGACCCACACCTACGACTATCGTGTGAGTAAAGGGATATCATATCTCGGCCAAGGACGGGCTTACGGGCGAGACTGAAAAGTTCCGAACGGTCCCACCACCTTTGCTCGGTACGCCGATCTGATGGAATAGAAGCAAGGTCAGAGGGGCGGACATGCAAAAAATAAATCAATGCATACAACGAAAGCATCTTTATCTTTGTTTTCTGGTTCGATGGTCAACAAAATGGCAGGTTCCTCGTTGGAGGTGATAATCCTCGACTTCGGGAAATTATTAATATGGATATCAAGTAGTGGTATGTCCTTGGTATCGATGGAGGTAGCGCTGCTGGCCCCCACGCTGAAGATCATGTATTCATCCGAATCGTCCACGCGGTTAACAAACCACGGGGGAAAGTTGAAATCAGCCGCACATATGTACATGTATGTGGCTTTGAGCAGAAAATACATGACACTTACCCTTCCGAAAGGACCATGGTCAGGCTTTCCGACAACACGAGCTGGTCTCGATCCGACTGAACGTCTCGCCGTGAAGGTCGGTGGACTGTACATTGCGTGAGGCAGATGGAACGAGAGCGAGACGGGGACCCACTGTATCGAAGTTGACGCTGCACGACATGCTCGCCTGTAAGGACGGCGCAGCGCCGACGAGCGTCAGGGTGAGGGCGGTAAGGCCCAGCAGAAAAGCTTTGGGGAGCATTGTGTTTTATAGTACCGGAAGACTGGTCGATGTGTGAGTCCGATGTGAAGTGAAATGCACAAGGGAAGTGGAGGAAATGGTTCCCTTTATACACTTACTGGTCGGGAGGAGTGGACCCAAAAACGTCTCAGGCAAGAAAAATCGCGACGGAGACGGATATTCCTTGAGGGGGTTCGAACAGGTCCGCATGATCAGTCGATACCCAGACTTGAACTAACGCCCGTTACAAGTTTGGATTCTAGCCGAACATGGATCTCGATTGAAACTTAAAATGAAGAATAGTGCGGATAATTTGGCGGCCTAAATTGATTTCTAGGAATATGGGGAGCCTGATAGCCAAGACTCACAACCTATTCGGGTGCAAGTGCCGAATATGCTTCACCCCCTCAATCAACAGCTCGGGGTCCCAGCCAGACACGTTATTCCGCATACTGACTCGCTCAGGATCAAGAAACCCGCTGATGTCAGGTGTTGGAGAACCAGTATCCTGGAAAGGGCGACATGTTCGGAACCATACGAACGGTCTACTAAAATGGCCACGGACGCGAGATCGGAAACGAACGCGTAGACCAGTTCGAAGTCTACAATGATTGCGTACATTGTCCTTGGTCCAGTTTGCATCCAAGGCTGGTCGTCGGCTTTAGAGAGCGGGACGGAGGTGATCTTCACTTGTAAGGACACTGGAGATTGAACCTCACATGGAGATCAAATGCACGACCTGCCTCACTCTGCCCGGAAAATAGCGTCAAACTCGCATTCGAATTCTACCAGGCTTCTTCGGGGTTTGTTCGGCCATCCAGAGATTCTGATATCAGGGCCGCAGTAGTACGTCATTCCTGCCTATTTCTCGACTGTGTTGACAGGTGAAATGGAACGTTGTCGGTGGACTGTTGTCATCAGAGTTTTCGTACCTTCTTCTGCTGAATCCACCAGTGTCGAGCGAGGAATGGATACTCGCCTGCCCTCCATGACCACTGCATACCATCGCGTGCTGTGTTCCCAGACATTCTAATCATGGTGGCTATCCGACGAAAACTGACATCTTCCGCTGCAAAATGTTCCCAAAATGACGATTCCCCGTTGTACCCGAGCCTTCCAATCCCACTGGGCCTGTCCGCTTGTCAAGGGCGGAGGTATTTCAGGCCCATGGCCATGGCCCAGGTATGACGATGTTACCAGCCGAGTGGCGAATACCGGATGGCTCATGTTCGGAAAACATATAAAAGCCCTTTGAGGCAGCTCGTGTCTTCAGCTTCAACCCAGTCTCCTCCTCAACTCCCCAACTCTCTCTCTCTCACATAATTACCATGATCTCAAGCCTTTTCACGATGTCCTTCTTGGTACCTATAGCGCTCCACCACATTTTCCTGCTTTTACTGAACTTTTGTGGACAGGCTGCTCTGGCAGCGTCGTTGCTGTCGGCCCTGCCGCCGTCAATCTGCGTACTGCCGCCAACTACGCGATCCTCGCTCAAACCGGGGTTTCGACGTTGCCCCCTTCCGTTATCAGTACGCTGCATTTTATTCGATTCCATCGCAATTCTGAGAGGTACCTCCAGCTGGCGCTGTTGCAGTCAGCCCCATCGCGGCAAACGCTATAACAGGCTTTTCACTCATCCTCGACTCCACCGGTCAATTTTCCACCTCCACCCAGGTTGTCGGGAAATATTTGCAGCGTCCTACGCTATCCCCACGCCGGCAACCCTCACCGTTGCCGTCGGCGACATGGGGACCGCGTTTAACGACGCTACTGGACGCTCTAGCCCGAATTTCACCAACCTTGCCACCGGTCAGTTCATGGTTCAACTATATCGTAATATTCTGACACGCTCCTGCGCCCATTAGGAGCAATCGGCGGCCTCGTACTTGTACCTGGGCTCTATAAGTGGACCAGCGCGGTGACCGTCGGCAACAATATCACCATTTCCGGCACCGCCTCAGACAGTGAGTCTACACACACATCTGCTGAGCCCCGGCACGGCTAACAATTTACTTTCAACAGCATGGCTTTTCCAGGTAACGGGGACCCTATCGGTCGTTGCCAATGCAAAGATGGTTCTCACCGGGGGCGCAGTTGCGACGAACATTGTCTGGGTCGTGACCGGTGCGGTCACCGCCGCCGCCGGCTCGCACCTCGAAGGCGTGGTTCTGGGGAAAACTTCAATCACTTTGCAGACGGGAGCGACGGCTAACAGCCGGCTCCTTGCACAGACTGCCGTCGCTCTTCAAAAGGTATGGGTTATTCCTAAACCTTCGGTGTGAACCTCATGTTTCTCGCTTTTATAGGCTACTGTTACCAACTGATCTTTATTTTCTTCTGGGTTCTTGGTGGACAAAGTGTATTCCTCGTGTATCCCGCAACTAGTAGTGCCCGTGCAATTGCAATAAAACATGTTTTCGATTCAATAGCGTAACTTTACGGGTACATCTGACGTCTCCTGGCCACGAAAACTGGTAAGGATTCCGGCGCCAGGGGAAAATGGCACAATATCGGTTGCCAGAAAATATTATGGCGTCGGGCACCCATCAAAGGACCATTTTGCGTCATGTATCCTGTTCATCTAAACAAACCACGACGCTTTCCCCCTCGTGATTAGGGAGTCATGATCGAGACAAGGATTCACTTCCAGGAGCAGCTACCCCACTAGTACTGCAGACTGCAGTCAAACATAAGGTATATCGGCGGTAGTATCTTAGGGGGGAATCCATTGTCCTCGGATCTAACCATTTTTTCGTGTGGTAAAGGAGACACAGTGCACAAACATGGTGTTGTTCGACTATCTATCGTGGAATTAGCTCATGGCGGTGCACACATAACCTCTGAAAATCCGAGAATTCGCCGACCCCGAGCTTCAATTGCCGCAATGGCAGTTCTTTCAGAGCAGCGATGCGAAAGGCATCCGCACCCTGAACTTCGAAATGCCGAGCAAATTGAACGCGCGATACCTCGAACTCTTCCATGGTGGACTAATTTTGCGCCAAGACAACAAGATAGCCCAGGAAGCAATTTAAAGCCATTTGGCGGGGAATTGCAAGCTAGAAAGTCGACTCGGTACAACGGCGCAGATATGAAGAGAAGAAAAAAAACGAACTCTGTTGGATACAATACAATACAAAAACAGGATAATACCTACCGGGATAAGCGACAGCTACAGACAGGATAATGCTACAAGGTGGATGTGGGGATAGGGAATGCGAGGGTGGGAGGGGGTCATTTAACATTTCGTGGAACGTGCCGGCGGGCGCGACGCAAGAGCGCGAACTATGTGGGTGTTTAAGAGCGCGTGGAGCGGACGACGTGCACAGCGGAGCGGGGGCCGAGCATGACGCCGCCGGTCATAACGCGGGTGACGCCGCCCTGGTAGAGGTACGCTGTCATGTCTTTCTTCGCGGGCTGGGGCGTCAGCTGCGGCGTGAGGGCTGCGAGGCGCATGGTGTTCGGCGCGCGGGGCGCGGTCGTGGTCCTCAGCTTCGGGGCGCGGTAGAGCGCAGAGGCAGCGGGGAGCGCCGCACACGCAGCCTTGGCCGGCGTGGCCGGCGGCGAACTCGCGGCGGACGTGCGCGACTCGGCGGAGTATGCGCTGAATCCGTCCGAGTCGGACTCGGAATCCGAGTCCGATGTGGGGGAGTCGTTCGCGTCGGAGTCAGCGGCGGAGGTCGCGAGGCGGCGCATGCGCGCAGAGAGAGGGCGCCACGTAGGCGCGCTACGGCGGGGGCCTGCTGCGTGAAGGGCGCCGCAGCAACGGACGTGAGCCGCGGGACGTCCGCCCGCCACACGTCGGCCGCGGCGGCGTCGCCGACGCGGACTCTGAGGTAGCCCGGGCCGTAGGACAGCAGGACGTCGCGCCCGCCGCTGAGGGCATTGAGCCACGCGGCCCAGGGGATGGCGGCGCCGATGGCTGCGGCGAAGAGGGGCGCGGGCGGGGTCGCGGTCGCGGTGAGGGCGATCATCGCGCTGGGAGTAGTGGGGACGAGGGAGGCGTGCAGGATGAGCTGCGCCGTGGCGACTGACGCCGGGGGGAATGTGGCGAGTAGGGGCTGCGTGAGGAAGGCAATGACGTGGGGGATGGGAGAAGACATTGCTGCTACGTGGATGCAAATTGAGGGGAAAAACTGATGAAAATTAGGAGGAGGAGGAGGATATGTGAGGCAAAAAAACATACCAGGCGTGAGGGTCGTTTTACGAAGTGGCTTCGAGCCGAAAATATGTGAAAATTAATGAAAGCTGATAAAATAATAGGTATCGTCAGGTGAGAGAGCAAAGAACATACCAGGTGTGGGGTGCGTAAGAAATCGGGTGAAAGCGGCGTGGAACAAACGTGAGGTGGCTAGAGGCTTTGGGAAACAGAGGATAGACCGGAAGTCTTAAGGTGCAACCAGCAGCACCGAGTATTTATAACCACCGCCTCATGCCAGTCAACAATGCGCTCGATGTCCGAAGCCGAGCTCATTCTTCTGCGTTGATAGCGTCGACAATGGCAATGGCGGCGGTGTTTGGCCGCATTTGGACATCAACGGCACAGCACAGCCAAACCGTGACATCTCTCTTCAAGTTCCAATTGTCTTCCCAAAACGGATCGCGTTGTACTCCCCGCTGGCCTGGACCCTCGGCTTTTGTCCCTTGCCGGATACTCATGCGCTGGACGCCCGAGCTGTGGCAACCCAGTCAGGCGTGATTTCTTATGCTTGTACTGCGCGAGGCTGTTCGCACCCTTGTCGTGTGTCGTCGCCATTCTACAATTCTATTCTCTTCGTTCAGACTTCAAGAAGCCATTTCTTCGACACCTAAACGAGCACCGCACCCGCGCTCCGGCATTAGACAAATCTCCGCCCGCTTTGACTCAGGCATGCTGTAAATTTAAATCTGCGGGCTAGGCTTCGGCTTGACTCGGACAAAACGGACTCGACATCGTGTATCGACCTCGATAATTCAGAAAAAATCTCAAGACTACGTCGATCACGAGAAAAGCACAAATGTATGCGCCACCCCTCGCGTCACGAGTACATACAGTTCCACTCTCACTGCAGCACTCCTGGACTTATCGAGCTAGTCGAGGGGCTTGAAGAAGCGTTGCGCGCTACTGGCACCACCGTCGCGGTCGGCATCCCGCACGGTAATCTGCGACATAAGTGGTGCTCAACGACGCATCATCCAGTTGAACGTTTTGGAGCCCTGTGAGCTTGTATCAATCTTCCACAGTGCGATTCGGAGACAGCGCTTGGGCCGAACACTGCCGCGACGAAGCAGTACTAAGTAGGATACTGGGACGTTCCCACTGGCTACTAATGACGCGGTCACGATAGACGGACGAACGAGCAAGTTGCGAATGACTACGAACCGCCGGTAGTTGTTGGTCACAGTGATGCCCGTGGCTTGGCCTGAGGCTCTCAGGCCCGCCAAGCCAAGCCCGCCCAAGGAAAGCCAGACCAGGCCCGACGTCGGGCTTCAGGGGCCTAGGGCTTTGGCCTGATGATTCTCACGCCCGAGCCCTGGCCTGGGTAAACATGCCTCGGTGGCTCATTTATTCCCTGTTATGCTCAACTGATTCGACTCACTGGATTACGAGCAAAAATTGTTGTAGCATCTGTTTAAAAGAGACTACCCAAATGTATGTATAGTCTGGTAAATTATAGACTCATAACCAGTCTACCTACAGAGTACAGCAAATGTGGTGAACACTGTTGCCGCAATTAGACTGGTACTTCTGGTTTAGGCACATGAATCTCCACCCATATCTGTTGAAAAACAGTATCCGCCCGTACCCAGTCACAAACGCGTTGTACATGAGTTCACTGAATGATATGTGAGTGCAATGATAGCCAAATCGGTTGCAGCTTGGAAAAGACTCGCCAAAAAAAAGAATAACGACAGAAATATTTGTACCGAGCTGTGATCCTGCTCATGATTGTTAATGAGGTTCAGACTCCCGCGTTACGCTACGGACCTCGAAGTATTTCCACATTTGAAGACGTATGAAGTGAACGCATCAGCGATGAGCTCATAGGATACGCGAGGGACCTACTTAGGCAGCCTATCGTGAACATCTGGGCGGCAAGACTAATCGCCGGCCGATTAATGAATGATCTTCAATTAACGGAGGGAGGAAACTCACCCTGAAAGAAAAGGACCCAGGTTGACATCGAAAAGCGTTAATTGTTGATGAGCTCGAACACGGCGGTCTCGTTGTACGACATGGCAGGGGAGTGGCCTTGAACGATTTGAAGTCATTTATGGGATGTCGGATCATTGTTTGAACGGTGAAGGGCTCATGGGAGACCAGGGAGGATCCCAGGGGATCTGGATATTGCCTAATCGCCTTAATTTATCCTCTGACCTAAGCCGTCCGCACCTCACGTCTCGTATCATCCCAACCGAGTCAAGTAGGATATACGGACCGAGCGCACCTGTGGTCGCTTCATTGTCGTGCAATCTCAGCATAATGACTTCGCCAAGTTGGCTATTGGCGAATCTACGTACATGGCACAAAGAAAAACGGACGCCAGGTGCTAATGTTACATACATAAGATCCAAAGAAACAGCGCCGACCTGAGAGCTCCAGTGGTCACTGCGCAGCGCGTCTGCCCTCCGGGAAGAGCTCAGAAATGTGGCATTGCTGTTTGTGCTCCGGCCAATGCGCGGCTTGGCAACCGGGCGAGCAGTAATGCGTAATGTGGCAGCCACCGCATAACGAGCGCGCAGGAAGAGCCGCGAGCCCGCACTGAGCGCAGCGGTCCGGATGTTCCTGGCGCGCGGTGGTTGGCGGGGTGGTGTCGTCCGGTGTGGTGTTCGGCCTGGGGGCACAGAGGCGGTTGCGCGGGCCTGGGTGGAGCCGGTCAGCACGCTCTGTACTCCCCCGGCGAGACGCACGCTCCTTCTCGCCGAAACCCGAGACGTGGGTCGACAACTCATCTGTGCATGCCATCCGTCACGTATGAACTGACCGTACGTATTCGGCCCGCGACTCACTGTATGGCCGGTCCTTGAAGTTCATGTCGGCCCAGCCGGTGCTGCGATACCAGCGCAGCATGCACTCGTCCGCGAACGCCACCTTGAACTCGGGAAAATCGACATACGTGCGGTGCGGGATCGTCCGCGCAAAGGAGAGGCCTCCTGGGTCCAGCAAATGCTCTGTCAAGGCAGCGATGACGATGACATCCCCGCGGAAAACTGGGCGCGCAGCAGGGCCCGGACGCCCGAAGAGTGCGCCGAGCGCGATGTTGCGCGGAAGACGTGCGCTGGTGTTGAAGTACACGAGGTACTCCTCCCCGGCGCTCTCTGCCGCAAAGCTCTTGAAGTACGTTTCCGCTGTGCCGACACCATAACGCGAGCCGAGAGCGACCTCGGTGCCCCGCGCCGTCGCGCGGAACTCCATCGGGGTGAGGGAGGGCACGGCAAGCGTGGCGGAGTAGAGTAG
This sequence comes from Mycena rosella, assembly GCA_029378255.1. Lineage (NCBI taxonomy): Eukaryota > Fungi > Basidiomycota > Agaricomycetes > Agaricales > Mycenaceae > Mycena > Mycena rosella. The sequence continues at coordinate 83,835 of JARKIE010000205.1, read as the reverse complement.
GACAATGTGTATAATGGGTGCGGGCGGGGAACCGTCCGCATGGCGGGTGGGTGGTGGCGGCATTCTGCTTGTGAAAGGATTTGAATCAGATTGGACGGCACGTGCATTCCTGTTTGGGGTGATTTCTCCCAGGTTCGATGGAGTGGCTCAAGCAGACTCACTAACCTTCATTTTGGTATGTAGACCGTCTGTCTGCGGGGAGCTAGTCTCTTATACGTACCTCGGATGTTGCACATCGTGAGTGAGTCGGCGATGAGTACCTGCGCGTTTATCTCGTTGGGCGAGATGGACTGATTGCCTACAACTTGCCTTGATTGTTGACGTAGGTTGGTTGCAATTTATACAGACTTTAACGCATTGAAATGAATGTATGCTCACAGCTCCTTGCCGTTGGGAGATAGGACAACGCCGTGAGGCCCGACGAGCGTCGGGTGGACGGCGATGAGCGCGATGAGCGCGAGCATGCTCAGACGAAGGTAATAGAGAGCAGGAGAGAATTGCATCGTGCGGTTCGTACGACCACTGCGAATTCGATTTCTTATTAGCAATCAGAAATGGAAATGCATACACGTATAGTACATATGTACATTTCAACTGCAGTTTTTCTCCGATTCCCACCTAGATCTGGGACGCCAGATCGACGACTGCTGACCCCCTCCTGGTGTAGAGGCCACCCATGCTCCTACGCCTAGCTGGTTCCTTCAAGCTATCTGCAGGCGACGACTGATCAGTCTCCATAGCCTCCAAAGCCACGGGCTGCGCCGACCCTCCCAGATGGTGCTCAGTAGGGTTCCACTGGGTGCCAGCCACGTCCGTGATGGTCGCAAAGTGAACGGCCATACTCTGCTCCATCGAATGCATCTCTACCGGACGCCGTAATTCCAGTAAGGCGCGGAGGAACGCCTACCGGTGTCACTGTCAGTCTGTTCTGGTGGGAATATGAGCTTGAAGCCGAGATATAACGCACCGGGTCGGTGACCGCGAGCACACCATACATCAACGGACGGAAGGAGTAAATGACCAGATCTGCCGTGAATCAATTTGCAGTCTCTTTTATGACGATTTTCGCTTACCCGCAATATTCAGTCGCCAATCCTAAACAATGTGAGATTTCGAATGGTATCGCATGCAGGTGCACGCACCAGCTCCGTCAGAATCGGGGTCTTGTCTTGATAGGCGACTTGATAGAGGTCGATGATGCAGGTAGAGAAGTTGATTAAACATGAAACAAGCGGATAGAGTCCTGTACGCGGGTAAAAACCCATGTCAAGTAGAATGTAAGGTTTAGTTACACACCAATTCGAAGGATTGTGTTGCGGTACATTGCAATGCGCGACTTAGGTGAGGTGTAGTCCTCTGCATAGTAATTGTCCGTGTCCGAGTCTGCGGATGTTGATCGGAGGCGACGTATTGTGATCTACGGAGCGCGGCCAGTCAGCATCGCATTCGCAAAGTCGCGAAGAGAACAGACCTCGTGGGAGATGAGATATCCGACTATTATGAGGAACACGAGGACCTCGCCAGTTGACATCAGGAGGACCCAGAAGGACAGTGTTCCGACGAGCCACTTTATCATCGTTCGTTCGTCTGGCGCGCTAAACCAGCAGCCCTGATTGAATTCATCCCAGCTGTATCCCCGCAATTACTGAAAGTAAAAATTTCGGAAGAATGTCATTCGCTTACCCAAATTTTCCGGATGCGTACGGGACGACGCTGCACAACGCGGATAATATGAATGTTCCCAGGATGTAGTACTTCTCCATCGTTTTGCCCTGGATTTGGTGCACGAGAACCAGTCTGCGGGGCGTTAACAAAATATCAAAACAAGATACTACTGGGCGTACTCCAGGTTGAGAGCCATGCAGAAAAATATCCCGCCGGAGAACAGAATACTAAACTATTTGTGGGTGAGAAATAACAACGCAAGCTGAAGGCATGCACAGACATCGATTGCACAGATTACAAAACCACAACCTGCGCTCGGCCCAGAAAACTTCATATCAATAAACCAGGCAATGCCGAAGAGGAGGCTGGGTCCGACGATCTCAGCCACTAATCACGAGGTTCGAGCCCCACACTCACTTTCCTACCAGCCCAAAGCAAAGAAGTCTGAAAGAGACGCGATTGAGGTAAGGTCGCGATACTGGGTGCCAGGCGGTATATGCAAACGCGCAGAGCACGACGATGATCAGACAGACTCCTGGGAGCACCAATCCATCGGTCAAGTCCCTTCAGCCAAGCTGCCTGTCAGTTTGCGCCCCAGCTGGGATGTAGCAAAGTCAAGGTGCACCCAATATGCTCGTCGAGAACCGTGGGGGTATGTGGCCTGGAGAGAGTCATGGCGAGAGAGAGCGAATTTTGAGGGACTGTGGCGCAGCTTCAGAACATCCGTGATCGAATTTGTCACGAAAAATGTATGGATAATGTATAGCGGTCCCGTTGTACATTTAATCCCGCCCCATAGAAACTTACCTCCGCCCCTTAAATAGGGGTGTTTTGATGATTCCCGTATAGCATACCCCATGGGGTAGTTTATTTTTGGCGCGAGCGGCCCTTATAAACTCAAGCTGCGCCCCGTCCACTCAGACCCCCGCCTATGAAGTCCCGCCCCAAATATATACATTTCACCAAATAACCAAAACATTACAGTCAGCTCAAAACAAGCTCAGATCAACCCTCAAGGTTCTTGAATTTCAATCTTTCGGCAAGTAGTACAAGTTCCCACCCATTCACCTGTCTAGATTATCTCGGCATTTGTCTTAGATTTCCGTTATATATAGGTGTCAAGGAATTATAGGGCGTTTGGTGTCCATGGTAACAGGACACGTACTACTACTAGATAGGGCTAATGCAGGGATGAAGTGAAACGAGGGACCGATCGGCAATCGTAGCTATGGCGGAAAAAAAATTGCACCCCCAAATATTGACTGCAGATGGCCTGTGGGGTGGTTAATGGCCAAATTTATGGTTCCCGCTCTCTTAGAAACACCTTCAAAACATACTTACCCGGTTTCGGTGGGTGGACTCCATATATGGTGGTCTATTTGTCAAGAGCTCCGTGATTCTTATCAGACATGTTTTCGCCACCTCAATACGTGCCTCCATGTAGAAGCCTAGAAAAAATGCAAAATATATTTATTGATAGAAACGACCAACAACGAACGCGGCGAGCAAAGGTATCGACTGAAACACATGCATAATTACCATATATGGAGCGTGGGAATGCTTACGTAGTAGGTAGGTCTGGCGCCGAGAGCTGAAAACAAAGAATCGGCCCTAGATTCTTTTTTCAAATGCCGGTGCCCCCTTGGTTAAAACACATCATTATTTTTTTTTTCAAACCCCGCAAAACTTTCTGCTTCTCCTGGCAACATGTTTTTTTTTCCATACAAAATCTAAAATGAGGTGGCTGTGCCAACCCTAGCTGATGAAGTGATAAAAATGTGACCGCCATAGGTAGCCCCCTACAATTGGGGTTTCAGGGGAAATATCAGGGATAATGGAAAAGAAAGTTGAATCATGACACTCTAAGGCTTCAAATTCTGTGCAGATAACGGCTGCATACTGAGCCTGACCTGTCTAGCAGTAGCTGAAGCCCATTGCGGATGATCCTCTCTCCAAGACTGCTGCAGTCTATGACAGTATTTATCATCATTCATTCAGAATCGGTAGTCCTGGTTCTTGGTCTCAACTCCTCACTTTTTCTGGTTGTATCCTGCAGACCTAGATTTATAACCGATACTCTGTGGTCTACACTGTTGATCCAATTTGCATGAGCTACCCCATAGTCTCCACTTTGCAGCGCTGAGCATCATTAACCATGGGGAGGTTCGGGTGCTGTTTCCCTGTGGTCAACCCATTTTGGGCAACATCAGCACTTGATCAGCACAACCATTGACTCACTGTGGGAACACCGACAGACCACTTCCAATCACTGAGCTATGGGTACCCATTGGAGTCCCTCTCCTCCTTCTATTGTTGCAGCAGACACTGGAAACAGGTTTTCAATCATAGGGAAAAAAACCCGCTGTGAAAACTATGCTACAGTTATAAAGGGAAAATGGAGTACTAGCCCGGAATTCTTGCTGACAACCAGGTACCTCCTCAAAGCTGTTTTTGGAGTGACAATCCTAAATGGGTCAGCCGATCGCCCATCAATCGTAACCGCTACAGCTCCCCATTGGTTCCCCACAGTTTGCACATGGCTTCCCCATGGTATAAGCATTTCTGAAAACCAGATATATATACATATGACTTGTATATTTGGTATGGAAGCCAGAGAGCCAGACCAAAGTACCAAGCCTTGAGACTACAAACTAAGAATTACAACTTGCCGTTTTGGGCATGGATCACGTGACTGAAGCCTAGGACTACAAACCTCGAACTGTGGACATGCTGAAAACCCAGGTCTCAGCCTTCAGAGTAGCCAGAAACTGTGGAGTGCTGACTGATGACTACCCTGAATCTGCAGAGTGTGACTATGGACTATGAATAAACAGCGAAAAAAGATCTCATAGCAGTCGTTGAAAATCTCCTCCCATGTGCCTGGAATCTATTGATGAAATTGTGCATGCCTTTCGAATGATTGAGTTTCTTGAACTTCAATGCTAGTGTGCATATTTATGTGCCAAATTAATGACCTGATACTTGCAAGTCTCAATCTCCTCTATAGACTGGACAATTAGCAAATAAGCTTAACCATCCGATTCCGAACTGCCATCTCTGTATGATTATCAGTTGCAGTGCTTCAATCATGGTTTCAAGGCTCAGTTCAACTCGGACATTCACCTTGAGTATATTTCAAATCAGAAAATTAGTCGGCTTCCGTGCATGAGATAGATGCTTGCTGCGCTGCCAATTCGTTACAGTCACGATGCACCAGATCCTCGACAGACCTGCCGGTTTGTTCAAGAGGTCATGCTTACTACTACCTCTCTGGGACTGACTTTCAGGCAACTGTGCATCTAATCATGAGGTATTATAATTTCATAATTGAATTAGTAAACATATGGTCTATTGCTGAACCACCATGAGGTCACGTGGAAGCAGACCGCAAGTATGTAAAGCTTCCACTAGCAAGTGAGGCTGAACAACAGCTATTGCTATCACAATCATAGCTGGCACAGTGAACCCTGGATCAAGAGGAACAACTTGCAAAGTTACATGGGGAACAGATTAAGGCTGAGGCCGCAAGAGCCGGGGCATGTGCCCTTGACATGCCTCAGAGGCATGTGTCCAGGCATGTCCCTCAGCATGCTAGCGAGTTGTCAAAGAATTTGTGCTAAGAATGCAGCTAAGAAACAAAGACACTGTGATTATGTAAGGTGATGTGACTTGATGATCCGGACCCTGCCCGAAGATTTGCCGAAGATCGCAGCCTGGGACCTGTTCATATCCCCCAATGAAATCATACACAGCTGAAGATAAGTGGGGAACACATCACAGCGGGGTCGAGCAGGGAAGGAACTCAGTGAAGAGGACTTGAGTAAATATGAGTTGCCACTCAGATTCAAACTCCACTACAACACATGGCACTATTTTTGCCGCCAGTTTGATTCCGGCGGATTCGGCGGGATTCCAAACTCCACATGGTCGCACAAAGAGTTGACAAAGACACACAAAGGGATTATGAACTGCCATTGTTCTTAGTGGCATCTGTAGCCTCATGTCTGGGTATATGCCCAAGACATGCCTGATACATGCCTCGGAAGCATGTCAAGGGCACGTGCCCCATGTTTTGCCTCCTGTGCGAGCAGGCACTGCACGAGTCGCATATGTGTGAATGTGAATGATCAGAAACATCACTCTAATTACACTGGGGGCAAAGCCTAGGGCACCTGAAAGACAGGTGCCTTGACAGTAACAGGGTCTTGGTTTTAATCTCTCTGAGATGGCCGAGCCTAATCAAGCATGATTCAACCCCCTTATCCTGTAGTCTCTCGTAGATAGACACTACAACAGAAGATGCTTGTACCTTGCATGTCGTATTTGTCCTGACCCAACACCAAATTCAGCTTGCTAAAATGAAATGAAGGGCTGCCAGTCACTAGACCGGCCTAGATTCAGCTTCAGTGTGCCCGAAACAATAAGCCGAAACTTATTGTTCTTGGTGGTGGTTCCAGAGCTGCCAAAACAATAAATTGAGGGAATGCTGAAACTGCTGCTGGAACCTATTGTCATGATCCAGAATTCTTTTCTGATATCCCGGGGTTCAACTCTGTTATTCCGGACTCAACCCCTCCACATCCCGATCGTAGGAACAACGATCGGTATTAATATTGTGCATTAACCCTATGTGTCCTGTTACCACAGACACCAAACCCCCTAATCCCCTATAAATCCCTTGGCACTTCACGGCGGTGATCAAATAATTTTACCGCACGAAAATGGGCCTAGAACTTGGGTATCCAATTACTGTGGGAAACTTTTACCCCAAGAAAAAGGAAAGTAAAATTAATTCCCGGCTTTCTCCCCAAAAAAGGTGGACTTTTACTGCAGGCAAGTCAAGGGAAAGAGTTCAACTTTTTCCGTGGGTTTTTCCACCGGAAAAAGGCAATTTTTTCCCGTGGGAAAGATCCGAGCGCGGTAAAAGTCAGACTTTTACCGCGGTTTTGGCGGTAGTTGACTGTGGGAAAAGTCTGACTTTTACTCTGCGGATCTTTCCCGTGGGAAAATGTGGTCTTTTTCCGCGGCAAAAACTCACGCAAAAAATTGGACTTTTCCCCTCAACTTATCCGTGGTAAAAGTCTGACTTTTTCCCCGAGAAACATTGGTATTAATTTTACCTTATTTTTTCCCTAGGTATAAGTTTCCTGCGGTAACTGGATACCCAAGTTCTAGGCCGATTTTCCCGCGGTAAAATATTTTGATCACCACCGTGCTTGTATATAAACCTTGTACTATTGTACTATTCTCTATACTATTCTATACTCCAGCTGCTTGTTTGCTTGTCCCTTTCAACTCTGCTTTTCCCTCGTCCAGTCGCCTCAGTTGCGTTTCGAGAACCCGACGAGCCGCTGTGCTGACACCTATAGTTTCAGAAGCAGCTTCAGCTGGGTCTAAACAGCACCTGAAATTAAAAAATCCAGATGTGCCAAAAACATACCCCGATTGGGTAGTTTCGGCTTCAACTTGGGTCACGCGGAAACTTGAAGTTTCAGGTACGTTTTCAGGCCTACTGTATGGCGGTCCCAATGCACTTTTATTCCTGTGTAATATTTCTTGACCTCTGCCCCTAAAAGTCGGTGTTTTCCGGTCTCCCATGCTAAAAACAGCCACCCCCAAGGGGCAGTTTTTGATGTACGTAACTCGAACCGCGCAAAATAAACTCGAGCCTCACACAAGATAAAGTCAAGTCCTGCACAATAAAAACACAATTTCCTCCCACAAACAGAGAAACAAATATGGTATACCTGCAAACAAGGCTTATTTTTTGACGAGCAGGAATCGATTCGTGGTATTTCCCACAGTTCAGGTTACTCATCTTCGTCGTAGAATCCAGAGCAAGGCCTCTGAACATAGTCTTCCCATATCCACTGACTAAACTGACCCAGTGCAGATGACTAGGTGAGAGTTAAGATCCAGTGGGCTGTAAAAGTGCGAGTTCGGGCGTTCGAGCTGAACAAGGGTCGTGGAAGAAGCATTTTTACCTTAAAATCAATTTACAATAGCGTTTAATCCTACCCCCGTTAACTTACCAGGGTTTGGGTGAACTGGAACACTTTACATCGGTGCTTCAGACCAAAATTCCGAACACCAGGTGCTGGTCCATGTCACATACCTTAATCACGCAAGATAGCCTCTGGAGGATAGCCAATCCATGGACTAATCCAATATGATTTAAGCAGGTACTTTAGAGAGGTTTTTATAGTTGAAAAAAATTTAATCAGACTTTGATCCCACCGTTGGATGAGAGTTGTAAACCAAAAAAGCACACTGAACTGTTGGAGGCCCACAGGAGACAGGAAACAGGAGGGTGACCTGGCACCATGCACCGAAACTCCAAATCATGGTGAATCTGAAATGCCGAAGTTGTGACCACACTTATAGCTTAGGTAACTAATTGTGAATCATTCTGAACCCTTGAAGGGGCTACAGTTCATGCAGGAGGACCTGATATCTAATTGTGTACATGCAAATAATAAATGGACTACTGAATACTGATCGGTGGAAGGCCAGAATATGGAGAAATTGAGGGAGACTCTGAGAGCCATTGATATTGTCTTTGGGGTGGGATTAAACCTGAAGTTGAAAGTGGAAAACCTACAATGACATACCTGCCTACTTGAGAACTTCTCGAGCAAAAATTGTGAAACCATCAGCATAATTACTATAAATCAGCACCCAATATTGACTTTAAAGAACGAAGGGAATCTAAAGTCTTCATGAGAGGTTTTAGAGTCAGTCAGGAGGCGCACATCCACGGCCTGCTAGCAATGAAGGAGTAAACAACACTTACATGCTGGGGGGTTCCGTGCTGGTTGAAGGAGAGTTGTGCTGGATCATATGACTGGTACATTCATGTGGGCTACTGGAATGCAAAATAAAAATGGTTCAACAAGATCAGCATGTTATGTTTGTGCAATTTGAAAGCCAAGGTTCTGAGATACACACGATCAAGACCATGACGGTAGTGGAATAGCCACCAGAAACTGCTGCAGTCAGAATCTCATGACAGAGGCCAGTAAATTCTGGTGGGACCTGGCCCTATGGGTTCGATCAAGTCTTTTGCTTGTTTATTTTGCGTGGGGATATATATTTATTTTGCGTGGGACTTGCCTTTATCTTGTGCAGGGGTCGAGTTTATTTTGTGCGGAGGTTCAAGTTGCAGGCACCAAAAACTGCCCCATGGGGGTGGCTGTTGTTAGCGTGGGAGGCCGGAAAACACCGAGTTTTAAGGGCGAAGGTCAAGAGATGTTACGCAGGAATAAAGTGCATTGGGATCACCATACCACTGAAGTTATTACCTAAATTATATGTTTCAGAAACATTTCCGGCTGCCCTGAAATTGTAAATCTCCCCATTTTCCCTGTAAGTACTGTAGGCTCCGTCAATATTTGTTCCTCCCAATGCTTTTGACAGTCCTCCTTTTCGGTCATTGTCAACCGGCAGCATATGGCGAAAACCCTTGAAATTGTGCACAAAAAAAACAACCATATATTACTTCCAAAGAAATGAAACATCAGCAGGAGTGAATCTTACCATTGAATTCATCCGGTAAGCTTTTATTAGGCCCTTGCTCGAGGGATTGGTTCAAGTCCAACTCTGTAAAGCTTGCTTTCAAACTCAATGTGTTGAGATTTTTCACCTGATGTCTATATGTTGAATTAATTCAAAAGGAAACCATCACACAGTCGAACAGAGATGCCAGGAGATTGTTCACCTATTCATGAGTGGGTTATAGTGTAGGGCCCACTGGATCTTGAACTCAGAATCACCAACTTACACTATGTGGCCAATTACAAGTAGAAGGCATCAAGTTCACAGTGAAATCCCACGGTTGGTGGATAATGAAAGTCTCTCGGTCAGAGTGCCTTCTGCATCTCATTGATACTTTTAGATGTACCTACTAATCAACCCTCGTTTACTTAAAACCATCTCAAGTGTTTGGTAATTTTGAAGGTGATTCTACGGTGAGGAGTGTGAATACTAGGCTATGAAGTATGCCTTCCAAATTGACACATGAATGGCCTTGTTCAGTGTTCTCGTAAGCATGACTCCTGACTGTCCAGCCAAATGCCAGCCTTTGGGATTGATAACAGGTGAGTTAAACCGAGAACTCAACCGTAATTAAGATCCCATCAGGGCAGAGACAGCATACATTTGTGATTCAATTTTTTTAACAGTAAATTCTGTGGCAGACCTTTGCCAGAGCCAAAAGGAAAGCCTGAGACAGTTGCTGAGCGAAGGAGAACATTGGTTGAATTTATTACGAAATTTACTATTCAAATTTTTTTATGGGGCAGGATGAAGTTCATAAGGGGCGGTGATAAGCTGGCCCTGTGAGCAGGCATGAAAACTGTTCATATTCATGCTGGCACACTATTGTATAGGCAGAATTATACATCCATACAAGGGCTAGTGTGAGACCCAAACAGCTAGCTAGGAAGCTAAGCATGTGCCAGAGCAGCAGAGCTTTGCTTTGATGATGATACCACTATGGATCAGATTCCAAGACAGCACTCAAGCTTTAGCTAATGATCTACTCAGCCATTCTATGATGGAATTGGGGCTCTTCAGTATGTATTCCAAACAAAGGTAGCACATACCATCCATCTAGACAATGGGTGACACCAGGGGACACTAGTTGCAAGTCGAATCAAGTTAGCAGACTTATTGTAGCAGTTGCGAGCACATATTGTTCATTTTGGCCGGATCTGTTCTGTAATTGTGATCACATCACTTCGGATGGTTCAGAATGGCTCTGAAGGGTCGGAGATATTTGGAGATCAGTGGTCCGGAATGATGCAGAGCTCGGATAGCTATCCGAGCTCTGACATCAGCCCATTGACAGAAAGCAGAGCTCGGATCAGCGGGTATTGATCGTATCACGCACTTGGACCGATTCCATGTGGAGCTGTCACTGTTGGCATAGAGAAAGATGGGAACCGCATGTGTTGACTGCAGAGTGGAGCTGGAATATTATTGTTCCAGTTTTATTCTATTGTGACAGAGAAAAGAGGTCTCTGCTCATAATAAAACCACCCGATATACCAATTTTACCACAAACTGACTCTTTCAAAAGGACCAGTTTATTATTTAAATAAGCTCAGAACTGAGTTCTGCATATCCATTTGTATTATTTGTGACCGAATATCATGATTACCATATTTAGACTCCCAGTTTGTATAAATACCCACCAGTTTCTTGAGGTGCGCAGGTGTCAATGACAGCCTATGGGCCGGCTTGAGCCGTCCAAAAGAGTAATCCCGCCCGGGGTTTTAGCAATCCGTCTAGTAACCTGTGTGGTTGCCGAGTAATAATACGAGATGAGCGGCTTCCTCGTTCAGTCCTGGGATGTAGGGCCACGAGCATCATGCAGGTGGGAACTGGTAGGAGCTGAAAATGGAGTGATATCCGCTGAGGATGATGATACAAGGTCATAGGCAGCACCATATATGATGCCACAGGTGATAATCCAGCATCCCCTGTAATCCCGAGGGAACAAGAGTCAAGCAAAAGTAAAGCCTGAGATTAGACAAGGTAGAATCTAAAGTACAGGAGTTTTTACCTCGGTTTTATATACTAATATATCTAGGAGTCCAATCGTATCCACCCTATGTGCTATGTTTCAATATACCCTATGTGGAGTGTAAAGGGATGTTGTTGAAACTGGAAAGGGGTTAGGTGACAGGGATGTGATTGCGAGTTGTCGAAATATCGCGATCACGTGTTGTCTTGTCCCTTGGGATTTGATGGTTAAGCCAGAGAGTGTATAGACAACAGGGATGCAATCATGAGTTGTCAGAGTATTGTTGTCGCATGCTGTCCTGTCCTTCGGGATTTGGTGTTCTTGTGACACGTTGCGACACGATCGTGGGATAATGTGTCCCGTGATCGTGGTCTGACCTGGTGTAAGGTTTGAAAAGCTGGATTATGGCAGCAGGAGTGGATCCCCTCCCTCTTTTCATACTTAAGCTACCAGCTGGGTCCCTGTTTAGAGTGCTGGCATCCATTCGGAGCACCACAGTGACTTTTATCTAAAAGTTTCTATAGTGTTCCACTTGATTTCACGAATAATATTGTTTTGGGATTTGGTTACATTGTACAATGTACATGCACATGGGACACACACAGGACACAATGCACACAGGTACAGATTAAGTTCAAGCTCCTTTCAGGGAGGTGCAAGAAGATCAAGCTTCCTTCGGGAAGGTGCCAGATTAAGTTCAAGCTCCCTTCAAGGAGGTGTGAGAAGATCAAGCTTCCTTCAGGAAGGTTCCGGATAGACTGTGGAGCTGTGGACCTTTAGGAGCCACTTTGCCACAGGCTATAAAAACAAACCTCTTGATCATAAGACCACCAAACCCTTGCCCCTTAAAAAACCCGACCTTCCTTACCCTCTGAGATCACATCAAGTGCCTTAGAACAGTTTCAATTGTCCCAAAACACACCTTTAGCTATAGCTATTGAAGTGTTTGTAAAGCAACCAAATTGCCACTGCCTAATACCTGGTAGAAACCCTGAATTTGCACACTTGGTAGTTGGTGTAGTTGGTGTTGTGTGTGTTGTAGTGTTCGCTTTCAAGCATTCATTATTTAGCTTCACATTACATCAGTGACTCTGCACCCTTCATTTCAGCGGAGCTCGAGTTTATAAGGGGTGGGGATCCGCTCACGCCCAAAATAAAATACCACATGGGATATGCTATATATGGGGCAGGAACCATCAAAACACCCTCTTTCAGGGGTGGAGGTCAGTTTATATGGGGCGGGATTAAATGTACAATGGGACCACCATATTTGGGACCATATTCACACCTGCTGCAATCCTACCGTAACATCTGGTTCCCTGAAAATATTCAACATTGAGATTTAGATGGCCCACAGCTGGATGGAGTCAGTGGCATGCATTGTTGGCTGTCTTTGAACCGGATATTACACCATTCGGGCACATAAATACACAGGACATCAGGTGAGCAAGAGGGAAACACCACTGCCTAGGAGGAGGCTAATCCTCTTGTGTTGAAGAGGTCCTTGATAATAAAGACTCTGATCAGCTTAGAGTTAACTGTAAAGGCCATCTTCGCATTCTGAGGCGATTCCATTGAAATTTGGAAGTGAAGCATCTATGGAAGGGGTTCAAATGAAATGAAATGAAAGATCTATTAGAGTGTGTGTGGGCCCCTTGGGGACCATGTGGCACTATACTATACTAAGTACAAGGATTGTTACTAGCTGTTGCAGAGGGATGGCAGCACGTGGGAGGACTTCAGAGCTGTAGGAATATGCGGGAGGATACTGTGAGTGAGGGATGGATGAGAGTGTATCAAGGCAGTAGTCGTAACAAGTCAAGTAAAGTAGGAGAAACTGGAAAAGATTAGAAGGAAATGAGGACGGGGTGCCCTCGGCACTAGAGCGAGGAGCAGGGAACCTCTCTGTTGAATGCACAAACACCAGCACTGGCTCGGGGTCGGACTTTGTCATGAGGAGGCGTCAAAGGGAAAGACACATTGTGCCGAGCTGCATGATGAGAGCGAGGCGCTGGCAGTGGTACTTGGGGCATGTGAGGAGGTAGTGGGTGACGGTCTCGGGGATGAGGCAAAGAGCACAGTCAGGGGAGGGGGGAGGTGGAAACAGTAGAGGAACAAGTTGAGCCCAATGTGGGCCATGCACAGCTGCATCAAAACACTGCACCACGGGCAGCTCAAATGAGTGTACATGCGTGGGATGGCATTGAACGGTTTGGGGTTGTTGAACAGGGAGAGGCAGCGGAAGCATGAGGAGGTGGACCACTCCAAGTGCCAGCACACGTGGAACGTGTGCGCACCAGCTGCGATGGCTGCCATCTTGCTCAGCAGGAGGGGGGCATCTAGCTTGGGGATGCGAGAAGAGAGGAGGGAGGAGCTGCCCTGAGCGGCATCCTTCACGCACGTGTCAACTGCTTCGTTCCCTGCAATACCTACATGGGCCGGTGATACGGCGCATCTGGTGCTAACCGTGAAATCCCACTATTTTGCGAGTCCTAGGACTATTCCGAGTCCTAGGGCTACCTTGCCTGGTGCTATACAATTAGGATCAGAGCTGAGCTCCGAAGCTGCTGGTCATATATCAATGATGCTGAGAGAACTGTATTGTTATCCTGGGCATACTATGGCTTGGTCCCATTCCATGGGGGTTGGCATAGTAGTCCGAGGGGTAGCAAGAAGTTCGTTAGATGTGGCCCACAACCTATACCTAGGGGTGGGTTACACTACAAAAAGCTAGGTATTACCAAGGAGATTAAACCAAAAGCCTAGACAAAGATTAAGTACCAAGTTGGACACAGAACGGCTAGATAAAACCAGCCCGAGGAACCATATGTCAAAGTCCACAGACAACAACTTCGACCGGACATGATCATGTTTGAGGGCTTACTATAGTCCGAGGACTATGTTGAATATGATACTTATGATGTCCCGAGAACCCTTGTGGGTGCCCCAGACCGCTTATACTGGCAATAGGAGACATTGTTGACGTCTGAGGAGCCCTTGCGGGTGTCCACGGACTGCTCACATGCTTACAGCAAGAACACTTAGATGTCTTAGGAGTCCATTGCGGATATTCCGGGACCACTCTAAGTTGTTCCATGGACACACCTCCGGCAGATCCCGGGAATGATCAGAACATGTGATGGATGTGACACGTCCCAGGGAACCAAACTAGACCAAAGTAATTGATGGATGATAAATCACAGCAGGCTGAGCCGTCGAGGATATAGACAGCCGGCAGAGGTACTCCATGGCTTACTCACTAAGATGGACAAATGGGATGGATTAGCAATCATGCCAGGGCAGGACGCAAGTGTCCGAGGAGCCGGGATGAACACGAATAGGTTTGGCCAGTCTGAGGGCATTTGAAATATACCCAATATAGGCCCTAGGAGTCAAAGGATATGACTACTAGGTGCCGAGGACACCCAAAACTAGAGCGGCTTGCCATGTGTCTATGTCATGTATATCCCTATTTACTATAAAAGACCACATAGGACACACCCTACAGCAGTTCATTCGTGCCCCAGCACTCGCCTAGGCTATTGCCAACAGCATTGCTTGTCAAAGGCCTTGTGTTCTCTGTATCAGCGTGGAGATTCGTTTATAAAACCTATCCTCTTGTGTAGATTCATCAACAGGAAGTTTGATTGTTGGCTACTTTGTGCTTTAAGGTCATCTAAGCCCCTACTGTGTTGTGGTCCGGCTGCAGCAGTTTGTATTCAAAGGTCCCTTGTTAAGTGGCAAGGTCAGGCATTGGAATCAACCTCGTTTAGCAGGTTGGTCGGAGTTCCCAGACCCCTAGGCCCCATTGTTGGCAGTCCTAGGACACTTTATATCTCTCCCACCCCCACATTCCATGGCCTGGAAACCCCAAGTTTGGTAGTTTGCAACTACTGGAAGCTCCTAGGATAGTTCTATTCAAACGTCTTTGAGTTGATCTCTGTCCCAACGCCCCTCAAGGAGTTCAATCTTACCTGTATACTTCAGGACAACCCGAACTTACTTGTTAGCACTTCATATTGGTTGTGTTGTTGGTGTGTGTGTGTTGGTTGGTTTTGGTGTCTGTTTCATAGCAGCATCTCAGTCAGTCCTAGGCACGGCCATACTTAGGTGCACCGTTTCACCGTTGTTGCGCTGCTCGTTATCAGAGGCCATCACAGGCATTTTGTGGCATCCACAACATCAATTTCATATTGATCTCACTATTGTTTCCTGTGTATTTCCTCTTCAATACAATGGATTTGCCTTGCCATACTGTCCTGGATCCCCTCAATATCCCTGTATATAGATTGCCCTTGTTGCACTCTGAGGTGTAATCCCACCTGGTTTTCTTGTCTGACAACCCTCCCTTTCGACATTATTATTGTTTCTCTCACCCCTGTTTTATGCCAAACCATCCACTGTCTCGTGCAGGTCCCCCTTGCACAGCTGACAACACCCCAAATGACAACTTCTCCAACTTGCCTGCGCTGGTAGACATTGATCACAAAAACAACAAAAACAACAAAGATGACTCACCTGAGCTTTGTGATGATGATCTTGAGCATCTACCGTAGGAGGAGCATGTGGAACTTGCGCTCACCGCCATCTGTGTGTGTGCTATGTCCGAGCACAGCATATGTGCATATTATAGAGTCACTTGTGGTAATTATTCACTCATAGCGAACACTTCAGCCCAGCAGTCTCACTTTTTTCACAGGTACTGTCCAGAATCCCACCAAGGGGGTCCCCACCCATGAAGAGGCCCATGCTCACCAACACAAGCTCTCCGAGGCCAAGGAAAATCTCTTGACAGAATAGGTGAAGGTGAGTGATGTAATTAATGCTAGGCAACTTCGATCGCTAACACCTCAAAGGTCATGGGAGCAAATGGAATCCCACTCAGTCTTCTGACCATCGCTGATTACACATCCTAACTTGCTGGAGAGAACATTGGCATCAACTGGGCTAAATGTTTCAAGGAGCGACACCCAGATCTCAAGGTCAAGTGGACTACAGGGCTGGAAGAATGTCATGTTCGAGCGTTGAGCCGCCCCGTTGTCCACAAGTATTTTGAGCTCCTTCGTGATACCATCGGGCATTACGATATCAAGGACAAGAATATTTATAATATGGATGAAAAGGTTGTTGCCTTAAAATGGACTCTTCTCCAGATCTAATTCATGTAATTCATAGGGCATTCAGCTGGGCATTGGCAACAAAATCAAGGTCTTTGTTGACTGCAATCAGAAAGCCATTCAGAAGATTGACACCAGCAATCACGACCTCATCACAATCATCAACCGCATTCATCCTGATGCCACCGCCCTTCATCCTTCCGTGGTCTTCGAGGCCCAGCATCGAGGTCTCCATTGGGGAGAAAATAACCCCTGCAATGCCAGATGAGCTGTTACTGACTTGATCCTTCCCGACTTTCTTGACATGTTTGCAGTGCATCAATCTTGCCCAAAAGATGAACAGATCAACAGTTGGATCGACTTTGGCTTGAGAAGGACTTTGCACCTGAGACTGCAGCACTTTTGGATGACCACGCTGACTATCACCTTCTTGTGTTGGATGGTCACAATTCCCATGGCAGCTGGCCCTTCATCAACTTTGCACAGAAGCATTGTATTATCATCCTTTGTCTACCATCTCATACTACTCATGCTTTGCAACCGTATGATGTAGGAGTGTTTAGCCCTCTTGCGAAGAAATGGAAGGCACAAGTTTCAGAGGTAAGCTAATCACTGATATTTCGATGAATGTATATCTGAACTCACAACAGTTTTTGCTTTGTAAAATGTAGCTATATTGTCAAGGCATAGTCATAGACAAAAACAAGCTCCTTTTCCACTACTCAGCTGTGCGCAATGAAGCCTTCCAACCCTCAACTATTATCGCTGCATTCAGGTGTTGTGGGATATGCCTGCTCAACAAGAATGCTATCCCTGCAGAGCTTTTGAAGCCATCAGAAAACTATACAACTCAGGCTGCTCAACCGCTACCTCCTCGCCTTCCATCTATTTTTGTACCCATCGCCATGGCCGAGTCTACATCAGCTACAAATTCTGGTGTGTCAGCTGTGCCATCCTCTGCATCAAATGCAAATGTTTCCATCCACTCATCATATTGTTCTACATCTGCTGGTACCAGTCGCTCATCGGCCACTTTGACCGACACTTGTCCATCTACACCCCCCCCTTGTCATGATCCGGAATTCTTTTCTGTTATCCTGGAGTTCCACTCCGATATTCCGGACTCAACCCCTCCAAATCCTGATTGTAGGAGCAACAATTGGTATTACTGTTTACATTAACCCTACATTAACCCTATGTGCCCTGTTGCCATAGACAACAAACCCCTAGTCCCCTATGAATCCCTTGGCACTTGTATATAAACCCTGTAATATTCCACTACTCCTTATACTATTCTGGTCTATGCTCCAGCTGCTTGTTTTCTTGTCCCTCTCAGCTTCACTTTTCCCTTGTCCAGTCACCTCAGTCGCATTCCAAGAGCCCGATGAGCCGCTGTGCTGACACCCCTCCCAATGAGACTGCTGAGAAGCTGCTGCAAGCATGCTACACCATTGTGCTTCCATCTCCGCTTTGTGGGACGGCATCCCACCAGGCAATGAGAGCAGAGAACGAGGACCTTCGTAGGATTGCGAAGGCTGCGGGCAGTGAACTGGAGAAGAGCTATGTGCAGAGCATTCTGATGAACAAGGAGAATATACACCTTCATCAGCAACTGCACCCCCAGCCCAAGCCCAAGCCCCAGCCCCAGTCACAGCAGCAGCCCCACAGTAAACACCATCATAGAGGAGGGTTCAGACAATGATGATGGCGAAGCTGAGACCGGAATTGAGACCATCAGCTGGGCTGCCCAACAGAATCTAGAGTTCCAGGTGGTGTGGACAGATGGCAATGTAACCTGGGAACCATTGTCAACTGTCAAAGACTGTGTGGCGATAGATGATTACCTTACACACTGTGATGTGGATGATCTCATCTGCCTCCCCAAGTGTAAATTCCTACTTAATACATTACTGAAAGCCATAAATAAGTAGTTGAAGGCCTCCTAGGTTGCTTTTGTATCCCTCGAATACATATCTTGTCTTGACTCTGGTGTGACAAAGCGGGAGGAAGGCCAGCAAGTGGCGAGAATCAGTTTTTCATGGATTTTCTCACCCCAGCCAACTAGCCTGGTCTGGCTGTTTTTGGACTTGCCAGCAGAGAATATTCGCCGAACCATCACAACATAACACAATCTCGATTGGTGCTCACCTTTCATCCACAACATCCTTGCCAGCATCCTCCAGTAGGGGCTTAGGTGGCCAAGTAACTGGTCGAAAATAGTAGATTCAGTGCAGAATGATGCCATGAACATGTACACCCACTCACAAGTGCAGGCTCACGACTCAGAGAGAATTCTGGGTACTTACTAAGTACATAGCAGAGCTCCAACCCCTCTTCATGGAACGGGGTTTTTCTACTTTTTTTGTTGGTCCCGTACCTGTTTGTCATGATCCGGCTTTTCAAACCTTAAATACCGGGTCAGACCGCGATCATGGGAACGCGTTATCCCGCGATCATGTCACAATGGGTCACAAGGACAGGATGGCACGTGACCACGACACCTCAACAACTCGCGATCACATCCCTGTCTCCCATACACTCTCTGGCTTAAACATCAAATCCCGAGGGACAGAACAACATGTGATTGCGATACTGCGACAACTCGTGATCACATCTCTGTCACCTAACCCCTCTTTGGTTTCAACAATAGCCCTTTACGCCTCACATAGGGTATATTGAAACATAACACATAGGGTTGACACGATCGGACTCCTATTTATATTAGTATATAAGCCCGAGGTAGAAACTCCTGTACTTTAGATTCTACCTCGTCTAATCTCAGGCTTTACTTTTGCTTGACTCTTGTTCCCTCAGGATCATGAGGGATGCTGGATTCTCACCTGTGGCATTACATATGGCGCTGCCTATGACCTCACATTGCCTTCCTCAGCGGATATCACTCTGTCTTCGGCTCCTACCAGTTCCCACCTGCACGACACTCATGGCCTTACATCTCAGGACCGAATGAGGAAGCTGTTTGTCTTGTACTACTACTCGGCAACTGCACAGGCTACTAGACAGGTTGTTAAACCCTGGGTGGGATTACTATTTGAATGACTCAAGCCGGCCCATAGGCCGTCGTTGACACTGTTATGTGGACTCTGATGAATAGGAGGGGCTATGGACAGATGGGCATCTGGAGATGGGTTAAGACCTATGGTTTGTTGTTGCACAAGAAAAGAAGAGTTCTGTAACATCATTGTAACTGTGCCGTGCTGAGCTCTTCCGAAATCTCCTGCACAACTGTACAGGTTCCAAATAGGTTCTCATGAGTGCTGCCCTGACTGCAGGGGGCTCAATCCATGAGGGTGGCGGTGTGATACAGACCGCGGTGCTATGATGTGAAATAGATGGTATTTGCTTTGTAGCTTGTTCGGCCACTAGGGGGTTAATACGAGATGGACACCAGTGGCATAGGTGGCTGTCGCACAGACGTGGTGTGTTCCGTGGGTGTGTGTGTGTGTGTGAGATGTCTCGCAAGAGACAAGAAGATGGTCAATGAATGTGGATACCTTGGTGATGAACAATGCGTCTAGGTGGGGTGTACCATGGCAAGGGGCACGAGGAGGGAAGAGAGCGAGCCTCGGACAGGAGGCTGCAGCATGGAATGTTAGATGTGGTGGTGGTGGTGGTGGTGGTAAACTGAGTGTATTGGTGGGGGAGATATACGGGTTGACTACTGACTAAAGATCCCAAAACTTCGCCCTTTTATACCTTCGCTGCCTGTACAGCCTCCGGTGTCTGATACCACATGCTCCTTCTGCAAAGGAAAGCTAGGCCCACTGGAATCAGGGAAATTGTGTGATTCCGAGGTCCAAAAGGGCAATTTTGGGGCTCCAAGGTCGAAATATTGAGTGATTTTATAGAGGACTCGCTCCCTTGTTTCAGGCCAAGCCCAAATGGAGGCAGAACATCCCGCAGTGCATCAGCGGCCTCGGGCCTGGGGTCCATAGGGAGGGTGACAGACGGGCAACAATGCCCGCACTCTAAAATGAGCGTCCAATGCTAGGAAATGGAGTGATTTTACAGGCACAGTCTTCAGAGTCACTTATTGTTTGGTGAGAATTGAGTGATTTCTAGTGACCAGGAGGCTTCTGGGCGCGGTGTCGCATGGGCAATGAAAGAGGTAGGCTGCTGGTGCTGGGGCATTTAGTGCACATCGAAGGATTTTGGCTAGGTCAGGGAGTGGAGAGGAAATCATGTGATTTTGAACCAGGAGTCAGGGCGAAAGGCTCAGTGGGGCTCAAATCAATGATGTCTGTAGTGGATTATTGGTTGTAGTTCGTGTCCCAGTTGATGCCCTAGGTCGAGGAGCGTGTTTGTGAGAAGTTCAAATGTGGTTTCCAGGTGTGTCCCGATTTGGTGATATAGCCGTGCTGTGCTTCTTCATCCCCGTTGTGCCAGCAATGCTACGCAAGGGCATATGCAGAGCATATACAGCCCTCACAACAGATGGGTGTCTGAAGACGGGTTAAGACCTCACGGTTTGTAGAAAAGAACTTCTGTAATGTCATTAGGGCCTTTCAGAGTAGCTGATTTCAAGCTGATTTCAGCTGGATTTCATCTCGGATTTCGATGCCAGCTGCTGTGACTTGATGTGACCCTTCGCACCTATTTCTCCGGCTATATTCGGCAAATATTTGGCATTGTCTGATCATCGGCATGATGAGCGCTCATCCCGCCCTCGTTCCCGCCCTCGCATAAATTGATCCCATGAACTGGATTAGAATTAAGCTGACTTACACATGTCATGGTCTCACTAATACCCAGGACATATGTCAAGAGTCCGCCACATTTGCGGGCGCAGGTGAGTGAGTTCATCGAGGTCAATTCGGGTGGGAGGTAGCGGGGCGATGAGCGGTGTAGTAGGGTGTTTGGTCTGGTTGTCTGTAGCTGAGTCATTGTCAAGCTTCTAGCCAGCGCATCATCGCCAGCGCTGATGCTCCCCGCTATCTCGGAGCGGCCCACCCCATTTTGGTGATTGGAGTGGTCTTCTTACCCTCGCACGACCTCAGGATCAGCCATTAGAAGAACCTCGTAGGACCCTGGACGACCCGCCGTGAAGAAAAGTCGTATCGTGTCGTGTCGTTGTCGCCGCCGCCGCCTTTCCTGCTGGCCGTCTCCCTTTGATCCCAGCCACCCGACTTTGTTGTTGCATCGTGTCTTTCCATATCATTTTCGTATCATTCCCTCCGCAATCCGCGAATCAAATGTCGACCACCAGCACGTACTTCAAGGAGGGCCCACTCCCTTCTCTATCAAAGGACGAAGAGGACACACTCGATTTAGTCATCTACAATGTCGAGATAGCTGCCGAAGAGTACAATGTGGATGAGCTCGAGCGCTCCATTCATCAAGTTTGGGAGGTAGCTCTGCACATTGGCGTCAAGCACGGGCAGCGTGAAGCCCGTCAGGCGCACACCAACACAACGAAGGAGTTAGAGCAGGAACGAGTTTGGGGATTTGACCTGGGCTGGAAGCTCTGTTCCGAGCAGCTGCAGTTGTGCGCCCCGCAGGCGAGTCTCAACCGATCCTCTTCCTCTTCCCTCCGTTCCCTGTCCGTTGCCGCCACACAAACGGATGCTGTAGCTGCCGCGCCTGTCGTTGTAGCCAGCCCCGCGCCTGTGCACTTGGACTGGGCTCAGGACGCAGAGGCCCTTCAGGTTTCCCCTCGCGAGCCCGAATTTTTGATGTTTCCCCCCACGATTTCTCAGTGCTTTCTACCGGTACCCCGCAGCCGTTCGCGACTTTGCAGCGGTGTCGTCGACGTCCTCCGTGCGTGCCATCATCGGTTGAAAAGTGGTCGCAGTCGCATTCTATTTCCACCCGGCGAAAAAAATCTAGTGTCCATCATTCTGCCCCTCAGCACCGGTCGCGTTTTCCTTCATTCATTTCCCCTCCTTCGACCTTGTTTACGTCCGGACGCTGCGAAGTTTCTCCACTGCTCGATTGGGATCAAGATCCCTGCCTTCGTGACTTAGGTCAGGTGCTCGCGGCGTTGGGGTGGGCTAGGTTGTAGGGTGTTGTCGCTTTCTTGGTTTCTTGCTCGAGCAGGACAACGAGGACGTTGCCTTGTTTCTGTTGGGCACATGTAGTAGGGTGTTTGGTCTGGTTGTCTGTAGCTTAGTCATCATCAAGCTTCTAGCCAGCGCATCACCGCCAGCGCCGACGCTCCCCGCTATCTCGGAGCGGCCCACCCCAGCGGGCCCCGACAAATGATGAGGACAGATGAAAACAGTGGTGCAAAATCTGCGAAATCAAATTCAACTCTGATAGGTCGGATTTCGCGGATTTCGGATGTTTCCGGTTACGTTCTGCCACGAAATCTGAGACGAAATCCAGCTGAAATCAGCTCGAAATCGGCCACTCTGAAAGGCCCTATTGTGACTGTGCCGGAGTAACTACATATCATGATCCGGGCTCTTCCGAAATCTCCTGCACAGGTCCCAAACACTGGTTCTCATGAGCGCCGCCCAGACCGCAGGGGCTCAATCCGCGAGACCCGCGGGGGGTGCGCCTGAGCGGCGGCACGTGGTGAGCACGCCGGCACGGACATGGGCACGACTCGATGGGGCTCGACATGATGGGGAACCTCATACCGCACGCGGTCATCACCTCCCTGTGTGCTATACGCGGGCGTGCCGCCTCCAGGGCCGAGCAAGGTCAGTGCCTTTTTGGTGCCTTTCGTCTTTGCCTTCCCCATTCAAAACCGGATCTATAGGGATCTAACAACACTGCAGCGCCGGCTTTCTGTCGCAAAAACGTCACGCGCGCGAGCAACTTGGCAAAGGCTCGAGTCTCCACTTTCCCCAACGATTATTCGGCACTTCCTCAGATTCAGCCGCCCCAACCGAGTGGGACGAATCTCGTTTACGGTTTAAATGTGTGCGGTGCGTCACGTCGCCCGTTACATCTTCAGATTCTTCTCGCGGAACCTAGCAACACGTCGTGTTTCATGCCGTCATCCC
Source organism: Mycena rosella (assembly GCA_029378255.1). Classification (NCBI taxonomy): domain Eukaryota; kingdom Fungi; phylum Basidiomycota; class Agaricomycetes; order Agaricales; family Mycenaceae; genus Mycena; species Mycena rosella. The sequence continues at coordinate 60,559 of JARKIE010000205.1, read as the reverse complement.
GCATGCGTCAATTAACGTGAACAACATTTGCTCAGCTGAGTGAGCCTGTCAAGAACCAACAGCCCAACTTGGTAGAAACTCAATTGCCTCCTAGCCTCTCGAGCAGATATCGTTTTGTGGACATACGCGCGAGCTGACCTCTTTTACTCGATGTCCTCCCCTCCAAGGTGTCTTTTTTCTTTCTTTTAGGACCAAGCATCAGCGCTCTGAATACCGAAATAGACTGACTGATTGCCGTGAGTCTGACTGCGCAAACATTCCTTCGATCGTGGCATTTCGGCAGCATCTTCACTTATCCCCCCCGACCAATCCACTAAATTGCGCTGCACTCCATTCCATTCATTTACCTTTCCCTTGCGTCATGTCGACGCCGCCTCTTCTGAAGAAAGAATCTTCCCCTCTCTTGTTAACCGACGACGGGGTAATTTCACGATGCGCATTGAATTCCACGGCTCACTTCCGCTCAGGATTCCTTCCTAGTCTCCCCCCGAAGCGGGTTCACGGACAAGGTAGTGCGCCATTAGTTCACTTGAGCGTCCCCAGCTGATCCGTCTGGCGTAGTATTCCCTGTCGCCAGACCCAACGCATTGGGGGTCATCCCTCTCTCCCAACGACCCCGAACCAGATGACGACTTGCACGACCCAGAATCCAAAGGTGTTCACCGCCCCAGTGATTTTGTAACCGGCCGAGGATTAGCGAATCTTGGGTGTATCGCCCTTGTCGCCATTGCCCTTGTTGGCCTTTTGTACGCACATGCGTTTCGAGCTCGATGATTCGCTAATTCCACATCAGTTTGGGTTATCCTGTCGGCAAATTCGTCACCCAGAAGGTGGTCTCAAATGAGGGCAGCGCCAATGTGAGAGTCAATGCCACGGGACAGGTATGTCGCTTGTCACTTCATCTCTGAATCTCACTGACTCCATCCGAGGTGGCTTCAATCGGGAACTTCGGCCTCATTGATCTCGACACGCCGTCCGACGCATATACCATAACTTCCCTCCATTCGGGGAAAGAGATGCAGCTGGTTTTTTCTGATGAGTTCACTACCGACGGGCGTTCCTTCTACCCCGGCGACGATCCGTATTGGACGGCCGAGGATCTGCATTATTGGTCGGTCAGTAGCGTGTTCCTCCTCCGCAATGTCGTTTATCTCTACTCTTTCATATAGACCAACAATCTGGAGTGGTACGATCCTGTTGCGGTGACCACGGCCAACGGGTCGCTGAAGATCACTTTGTCTGCCACGCCAACTCACGGCCTGAATTACCAAGGCGGTGAGTTATTTCTCCGCCACCCACGCATGGTGGATTGACCTGATGCCTCCTTCAGGACTCCTCACCACATGGCAAGTCCCAATTACCGCTTAACTACTGTCCACTCACGGACTTTACAGGAACAAGTTCTGCTTTACAGGCGGCATGCTCGTCACATCTGCCACCTTGCCCGGCACCAACAACAGTTTGTCCACTCTTCTCGAGCTTGCTGATCCCGAGTTGACGCAAAATCCTACATAGTTCATGGGTCCGTGAAACTATGCTCCACCCCTTTTGTCACATTCTAACTGCCCCAAAAGTCTCTGGCCTGCATTCTGGGCAATGTATTTCGCTCCCCCTACTTCCCGAAAATACATTGATCAACTTACACCAGGGGTAATCTCGGTCGCGCCGGGTACGGCGCCAGTCTTGACGGCATGTGGGTACGTATCTATGTAACCTCTCGTGTGGGCCTTTGTCTGAAACTGATAGCCGTACACTTACGATGCCTGCGACGTCGGCACGGCCCCGAACCAAACACTCAATGGGCTTCCCGAAATCGCGCGGACGAGCGGTTCCATGGATCCCACCCAGCCGTACGATGGCGAGCTCTCCTATCAGCCCGGACAGAGGCTCTCGCGGTGCACGTGCCCGGGCGAGTCCCACCCAGGCCCGATCCACTCGTCGGATGGCAGCTACGTCGGACGGTCTGCGCCTGAGATCGACGTCTTTGGTGAGTTCGTTTCGTCCACTCCTCTTCGCACCCGACTAATTCGAGCCTGCAGAGGCTCAGGTGTGTCGTGCGCGCTCGCATACTCGTGCTGCGTGTGATTCAGTTTCCCGGTAGATTTCTGGTGAAAACTTGGGCACTGTCTCGCAGTCGGGCCAATGGGCGGTGCGTTCTGTGTATGCTCCCTGTCCCAAGCGTGGCTGACAATTAGTAGCCGTTCAACGCGGGCTACGTATGGTTCAATACCAGCGATAACCTCGTCATCGCGGATCCTGACAACTCTATTTTCAACACGTACATCGGCGGCGCGTACCAACAGGCAACATCGGTGGTCACGAATACTAATCAAAAGTGCTACGAGCTGCTTGACGGCTGCTTCTCTGTGTATGGATTCGAGGTGGGTTTCTATCATTTCATGTGAATGCATTGAACTGACTGCTGTGGACTCAAAAGTATAAGCCTGGTTCGTTTCCCTTCTCACCACTCCCTGCGCCCGCTCACTGCCCGAAATCAATGTTCAGGATTCGGTGATTCGGTAAGTGACACCAGTTATTCTATACGAATTCTAGGTCATGCATTGAGATCTAGTACATATCATGGATCGCAGATAACAAGCTAGCATGGACCATCAACGCCGGGGGGCTAGCAGCCGATACGCAGACCGAGATATCCGCACGGCCCGTGCCGCAGGAGCCCATGGTATTCACGCCTCTCCAAATGAAAATGCTATCTCATGATGCTCCTTCTGTGCAGTATATCATCGCTAATTTAGGCATGAGTAACAATTTTGGCGCAGTCGATTTAGCCAACCTCACGTTCCCTACCACGTTGAGCCTCGACTACGTTCGGGTGTATCAGTATCCGGATGCTATTAATATTGGCTGCGACCCGCCGGACTTCCCCACCCAGGATTACATCAACACGTACGTCTTTGACCAACTCAGCGTAGCCCCCTTACTGATATCCGACAGGTATCTCGAGGTGCGATTCATCTGCTCAGAGTAGGCCGACGGGCTGATTAAATACTCCGCCGTCCATTAGGCTTACACGAGTACGTTACTCCTCTCACCGCTTTGTCCCTGTTCATTCATTGATTTTCTTCAGATCCCCTCCTTACGACCTGGGTCGACGGTCAGCTTTTTTTCCCCTGTCTGAATGCACCCAGTTAACGCGGTGCTAGACTATAACCAAACAATTCCCAAGAATTCTTTCGTGGAGCCGTGCTAGATGTGCAGCCCCGGGCACCTGCGCGTCAGCTTACGAATATCTTTGTCCTGGGATCTGATTTGGAGATTCCTACGAATACCCTTCCATACTATTGATCCCCTACATATGCAAAGGGATGCACACGTGCAGAGTTCTGCTTTACTAAACTCAATCATAGACCAATTTGCTTGAAAGAAAAATGGGAGACGTGTTGAGGGTCCATATGTAGGCTATTAGTGCACTTCAGCGAGTGTACTACGCTTTCAGTTTAGCCTCAAAAATTAAGCGACTGGATAACGCTCATTTTACTATGCTGGAAATGCTTCCCGCAAAAACGAACGCCTCTATTGAAGCCAGGAAAGTGCCATAAAAAAAAACTTTATTACATCCTGAATTCCTCGTAATTTGGGCTACGTAAGATCCCATCGGTGACTTAGCATTCATCATTTATGGGCGCCTATTGTTTCGCGGCAACGGCGACCTCCACCACGCACCATGGCCGACTACAAGATATCTAGACCGACTACGTGCAAATCGTGCCGTGAACGAAAAATTGTGCGTCTATTATAATTCACGCGTCACCGTTCGAGAGGTTGACTTTTCAATAGCGCTGCAATGGGGCGAACCCTTGCGGGTCATGCTTGCGCTCGCGAGCATCTTTGGTCTGCGAATATCCCCCAGGGAGATCCAATTTACCTCGCTCGGAGCTCCCGAAAGGAGCCGCCTGCATCCCGTGCCGGTGAGGTGTGTCTTTTTGCAACTGTCGTTCTGCCACTGAAGTACCTGTAGACAGAGAAAGAGGGTAGGCCGGGCTAGAAGAGCGTGTTCATTCGGCTCATTTCGATCTCTAGAAGTGCGATGGAAGGCGTCCTTGTCTTCCATGCAGGAACAAATCGCGGGCTGATGCATGCAAGTACCAACAGAACAAGAGGGGCCAGCATCGCGAACCCGACAGCCTCCTGGACGAACATTTTACCACCTTTGAAGAAATCGCACTTATGGATGCATCATGCAGTGCCCTAGTAATTTCTGACCCGGAAAGAGCGGTTGATATGTCTGTCGAGACAACACAGGACAATATTTCCGTTCACTCGATTGCGGAGCCAAGCGTTAATGTCGGCGAGTGCTCCCAATTATTAGAATATAAACGAAGCTCAATAGGCTTACAGCTCTGCCCCCGATACTACATCCCACGGGCATCTCCAACCTTTCCGTATCTTGCACATCTAATCCTACGGACGGCGATACAGCAGCGGAGCTTTCCTCACTGTGCGTTCCACGTGAAATAAATGCTCCAGATCTAACCTCTGGTAGTCGGAGCCTCTTTCTCGACAACTGTTGGGAGTACGGATTGAACTTAAGCCCGGAAAAACAGAAAGCGATAGCGCATGGCGACACGTCGGGCGCCGTCGTTCACCCGATATTCATCTCCATCTCCCAACTTATCGGCTACCTCCTCGCGAGCCGTCCGAACTCGGGGCGCTGGGCGCATTTTCAGGGCCAGACGGGCGGCACAGGGCCTTCGTGTTCTCCAGATGCTGGAGAGTCCCACAGAGGCGCCAGACCCGCTCACGTGCGTCCAGGTGTACAAGGTCCTTGCGCTGTACTGCGCATACAAAAAGGATTCACGCGGGATGCAGGAGTTCCTTGGCAGTGCCAGCAATGTGGTCCTCCGCCACGCCGTCCTGCTGGGTCTGGAGGATTCCGTCGCTGCTGAGGGCGATACACCCGCGCGGGGACTGATGGAAGCCGGACGGTCTGAGCTCGCGCACATAGTGTATATTGAGATGGCCGCTGGTATGCTCATGAAGGCCCCGCCGAAACTCCCCCCGGTGCTTCTAGCTAAATTTCGCCGGCTGGCTGTGCGTATCCTCTTCGCCCATCCCTCCTAGACTCACTTAATTATCAGGTCAACAATTACAAAGTTACTGAAGTGTACTTTGCCAGGCCAAGAGCCTGTCACTTCTCCTTCAGAGCCAGCAACTAGTCGCGGAATGGAACCGCTGCGAAACCGGTACAGTGTCGCGATCAATTTTGTTCCAGACCTGATGTCTGAATTAACTCCTTGGGCCAGGTACCATCTGGGTAGAATGGAGCGAGCGGTACCGCAATCTCGCAAACACCACACAGGGATATCTGCACATCCTGAGAGCGGCCCTCGTCGACGTTCCCCACCTCCCGAAGGTGCAGGTTCTGGCGCTGCGAGGCTGCGCCGTGATGCTTCTGGCGGCGCTGGCGGAGCTGTACGCGTTGTTCGCGCCCTTCCATGCGGAGGCGCGGCAGAAGCACCGCAATATCATCGACGCCGTCGCCAGCATCACGCGGTTGCTCGTTCCCTCAGACCACGAGTATTTCGACTGCACGTTCGAGGTGGGTTGCATTGCGATGTTTTCCTCCACTCGGGATTCCGCTCAACTCCAACATTCAGGTTTGTTTGGACATCGCGTCGCGGGAGATTACGGAGCAGTTGCCCAGTCCGCAGTGGAGGCTTTCCCTTGCGACCTTGGTATTTCCGTCGTCACCCAGGCCGCTGCAAATAGCTGGTTAACAGCGTTCCATTCAAGTTCCATTTGAGTCTTTGCCAGTTGAATTTGAACGCTCAACCTCGAGGAAAGGTGATCAGGGGCTGGAGTGGTAGAATAGTTACTTACAAGAGGGGGTGTATATTGCGAGCAGAGTAATGGAGTCTGAAAGACAGGCATCGATGCTGCGTTTGTGCTGCGTCCTTTGCGGCATTGACCTTCCACTGACCGCGGAAGGATCTAAAATTGAAATATCACATTCAGTCAAGCATTCAAAAACCGGTAGCCACCACATTCTAGCGAAACAAGTAAAAATAATATAAACCAACGAGCTGCGAAACCTCGGCTGAGTCGGCTTGAAATCGGCTTTGGCTCCGATCAGTTTGGTCCTCCAAACAACGCGCTCTCCGCCCGCCCGCCTTGGCTCCGCCGGCACCTCGACCTCCTCAACCGTCCGGAGGCAGCCTATGGAATCAAGGACGCCACCGAAATCGCTGAGAGGCCCCTAAGTACTCCAGTGTCAATGCGGGAAAGCGGGGTCATCGGTGCCAGCATTGAGCAATGTTTTCCTTATCTCTTGTGAGTCTTTCTCCAATGAGTTTTCACAACTTCTTATGTGGCGCACCGTGTGCTTTCCATGCGCTCCAACCTTCTCCCAGTCAAACACACGGTACTCACGTATTTTCTGCAATTTTCCGTTAGTCCGGGGAAGTACACAAGCTTCAGACAATCTCGATCTCGGGCTATTACGGACGGCGGGGGCTTCGTTGGACTTCAAGACATCCCAGACCTGGCATGCTACCCATGCACCCCGGCGAAATTATGGTCGTGTGGCCATCATGGCCCGTGGGCGAAGTGATGCTGCCGTCTTCCACTGGCCGAGGAACGGTTAGCCAAGTCATATTATTGTATGTGGCGTGGTGACTGACAGCACAGTGCGAGTCGTAGACGTCAGCGTCAGTGGCCTCAGAAATTTCAATTACTTATTCCCGTACCTACCCGTTCGGCCCCTTTGACTCCACTGTGCATGAAATGCGGGTGCCATGGCCCATGTCCGAGGAGCTCACTAAGCCCAGAAGACTCTGGGAAGGCGAAGTGCGCGGGCTGCGCGCGCTTCGCGAGCCCGAGCTAAACGTGCCGGCGCAAGATGGCTAAGCCGGGCGTCCGCTGCCGTCGTACGCGCGCGGGTCATTTGATTTCGAATCATCACCAAGATCGCCCTGGGGGTACAGATGGTGAGTTTTCATTTACGAGCGAGGCTCGCGTTGACGACAAAGCCAGGGAATTCGTGGGATATCCTTCCCCTATAACGTTAGTTGTCGGATCTTGCATCATCTTGCCCGCCTCGATCGGCTGCGGGGTCGGGTATATATAGTGCGGGGTTATTGTGCTTGGCCCTTCATCCCCAATGTCTTACCTGCTCCAATCACCCGCCCTACTCCCTTTGCTGGCGGCGCTGCCCGCCGCTGTGGCCCTCGTCCACCTCGCCATCTACCTGGTCGACCCTTACGGCATCCGCCAGCATCCTGGCCCCTTTCTCGCCAAGTTCTCCGACGCCTGGCTAGGATGGGTCTCGCAGCAGGGTCACCGCTCCGAGGTCATTCATGAATTACACCTCAAATACGGTACGTACCTGTCATCCGAGGTCGCGTCTCGCGCCCAACACGCGCGCTCCGAACAGGGCCCTTTGTACGCATCTCGCCATCCGAGGTCTCTGTCGCGGACCCGGACGCCCTCGCCACCGTCTACGCGCACGGCAACGGCGCGCTCAAGTCCACTTTCTACGATGCATTTGTCTCCATCGAGCGCGGCCTCTTCAATACCCGCGACCGCAAGCAACACGCCCGCAAGCGCAAAATTGTGTCCCATATCTTCTCCCAAAAGAGCGTCGTCGAGTTCGAGCCCCACATCCGCCTCTACGTCGGCATGCTCCTCGCCCAATGGGACCGCCTCTACGATGGCGCGGCCAAGGGACTATCTGGTAGTGACGGCGACGGTGGCTGGGTCGGCCGCGGCGGCCGTCTCTGGCTTGACTGTCTTCCATGTACGTGCCTGGATTCAATGATGTATTCCTCGCGGCTGACCCGCGCTCCCCAGGGGTGAACTACCTCGCGTTTGACATTATCGGCGACCTCGCGTTCGGCGCGCCTTTTGGCATGATCGACGCCGCGCGCGACGCCGCGCCCGTCCCCGTCGGCGGCCCTTCCGCCGCGTTCTCCGGCAAGGAGGAGGAGGTCACGCACATCCCCGCCGTCGCGGTGCTCAACGGACGCGGCGAGTACTCCATGTCCATGGGGGTGCTCCCCGCATGGGTGCGTCCGATCATGCGCCGCTTCCCGTGGTACAGCCGCGGGCTGCAGGACGTCAAGCACCTCGCGGGCATTGCGATCGTCGCGGTCGCGAAGCGCCTGGGGACGCCGACGGACCGCGTGGACCTGCTGAGCAAGCTGCAGGCGGGCAAGGACGACAACGGCGACCCCATGGGCCACGCGGAGCTCACCGCCGAGGCGCTCACGCTGCTCATCGCCGGGTCGGACACCACGTCCAAGTGAGCGCTGCCCCCCCGCCCGCGTGTCGTACTGTACACTGATACTCATCCGCAGCTCGACGTGCGCGATCATCTACTACCTCGCGTCGAATCCCGAGACGCAGAAGAAGCTGCAGGCAGAGCTAGATGAGCAGCTGGGCACGGAGGACGAGATGGTCGCGACGGGTGACCAGGTCAAGCGCCTCCCCTACCTCGACGCGTGCATCAACGAAGCGCTGCGCATCCACTCCACCTCCGCGCTCGGCCTCCCGCGTATCGTCCCCGAGGGTGCGTCGCCTCCTGGATACACTAACAACGAATAACGCTGATCCACACACCCGCAGGCGGCCTCGTAATCGGCCAGAATGCGTTCCCCGCCGGCACGGTCCTGAGCGTCCCGAGCTACACGATCCACCGCGACCCCGGCGTATGGGGCGAGGACGTCGAGGCGTTCCGCCCCGAGCGCTGGTTCGAGGAGGCCCGCAAGGACGCGATGCAGCGCACTTTTAACCCGTTTTCCGTCGGCTCGCGGTGCGTCTCCCTTCCCCTCCCCCACCCGTATCGTGCTGACAGAGGCCGCTATGTAGGGCGTGCGTGGGGCGAAATCTCGCGTCGCTGGAGCTGCAGATCATCGTCGCGTCGATTTTGCGGCGCTTCCACTTCGTGCTGGAGAAGCCCGAGGAGCCGGTGCGTCTGGCTTATTTGCTTTTCTCGTTTTGACGACTAACACGCGGCTGGCAGCTCGAGACGCGCGAGGGCTTCCTGCGCAAGCCCCTCCGCTGCGATGTGGGGCTCAAGCGGCGCGATGTCTAGGACGTGTATCTGTGCGGGTGGTAGGAACAAGAAAAGACTTGGACGGTCTGTGTAAGCAGTGATGGATATGGAAGAGACGCAATTATATATGTGCAACTGGCAGTAATGTATTGTACTCTACTTGTACCTTAAATTTTGGAATATGTACCGCGGTGGTCGAGGTGGTCGGCGCGTCGCGAGCTGAAGCGATGACATTTGGAGTCATTCCATATGGGGCACGTCTCTGTTCCACCATCACGTCTCAGATCTCTGTTCCACCATCACCAACTCAAGCTTCAAGTCCCAAGAACGTATCGCTCATCGGTACTAATCTGACAGGATTCGATTGCGTTTGGTAGGTTTTTTCTTTCCTTGACGACATTGTATTTACTAAGTCTTTTCGATAGCCTCCGATGGGCGCATAACAGGCTAGGATGGGTATCCTGGGATGCGGGGATACTTCCTGCGACGATCTGTGTGCCACTGTGGAACGGGGGCCCTGCCAGTGAAAGGCCCGTATCATCGACGCGCCGGGCGGTCAGGCTGGCTACTACCCCATACTTGGAATGTCCAGCATTAGACAGGCTATATCGGACCCACATCCAGGGTGGAGCTTCGGAAGCTAGGGGGACCGGGCCTGCTCAACGACAGTTCGTCGTTGCCATTTTCAGTCTCGTCGACAGCTTAAACTCTTCAAGGCGACCCTTCTCGAGGTTTAGAGGATACGACGCCGTGGATGTCATCGGCTCCGGATTGTGGAGGGGAAGCGCGTCATGAAGTCGGCCGACCCAAAAACTTAGGCTCATCCTTGGACGAGACAGAACAGTTGGGAACGTCCTCGTCACAGCCATCTTGGGGGTACGTGGTGGTCCGCGTGGGTGACCGGCCTGTGTTATTTGGATTCCAGCCCGGTCAGCACTCCGCTGTTTTCATGGATCCACTTCCTCTGACCTTTGCGACGGTGTAGATCGCGGTGGGGAGAGCTATTGCAACCCACGGCGACGACGAACCTACATGTGCCTGGACCGGGGGACGAAGTAGGCCACATACGCGTTCGCCTCTACTTCGACCTCACCCTCCCCGTCCTTCTCGTCGCTCCTCTCGTCACTCCTGTCTTCCTCTACAATAGCGGCAGCCCCATTCGCGTTCTGCTACCAAGTTGGTGGCTGTTCCGGGCGCTACCGGACTGTACATCCCAGCGTCAAGCTTCAGTTACGAACCAGAACTCCAATTAACAAGAGCAATCTCCCTCCTCGTACATCTTTCTCCCCCTTCCATTAATTGTCCTTGCAGATGCCGCGCAGAGTCCCACCACCATCGTCGCGGCAGGCTCTCACTGGTCGTGTGCCTCAGGCAGTTTTGACATCCTCCATGGAAGCCTGTGGGGGCTGTAATATATCGTGACGGCGTCTGTTGGTCCATGCATTACGAGAAGGAATCTACGTAGCCTCCCACATTCCGTGTTTTTCATTTCCCCCCGGTTTTGCAGATACCGAGATACGTATCAGATTAGATATGTCATTTTTTCGATTGGCGGCTGCCACGGCTGTCAAATCGCTGCTGCTTTAGTATGTGTCCCTGTTGACGTGTCTACCTCTCTCCTCCACCCGCCGGCAGAACAATTGGGTCCTCTTTGAAGTAATTTGCATTCAACATTGGTGATGTCAGTTAGCAATGGATAAAGCCACTCCAGCCACAGGCTCCAATGCATCCCCTACCCCTGGCTCCGCTGCATCGTCTAGTGCAGCGCGCAAGTCACAAATAACGTCCTGCGCAGAGTGTCGGAGGCTTAAGCTTCGGTATGTCGGTGTTGGTCTCTCTGCAGTTTAACGTTGCCGCTGATCCCGCCAAGGTGCGATCGCGTGTTCCCCTGCTCGTCGTGCATACGGCGAGGCTGTGCCAATTTGTGTCCCAATGGAACATTGGAGAAGGGCAAACGCGGGTTTCTGAAGCGCCTGGAGCAGTCACTCCCTTCCTCCTATCCGAAAGCGGGCGGCGAAATTGAGCACGGGGAAGTCGCGATGTTCGTAGCGCGGGACAGCGCGATGATGAAGCGCATTCAGGAACTGGAAGCTGCGTTGACGGGGTATGGCGGGTGATTCTCTCCATTCGCCCGTCCAATGCTGATCTCCTCGCTTCAGAGCTGGTATCACGATTCCGGGGCCCACTCACGTCACTGCGGCCGAGTCTTCGCAGGATAACGAAGGACGCGCGAAGCGTCCACGGACATCGTCGTTCCCCGATCCTGTGGCTTCCGGCTCGAATTCGCGGATGGAAAAAGATTCATCGAGTAGTGCTGCTCCGGATGCCACAGACGTCACGCTGGGGTTCGGGACGTTGACGATAGACGTGGAGAATCGCTCCCGATACGTCGGGCCTTCTGGCGGTGCTGCATATCTTAATGCAGACCTGTGGAAGATGAACACAAGTCAGACGCTTAGTAGGAGGAATTCTCAAGATAACGTTACGTCTTCATTCGACAGTTCCGTTGCGCGCGGCCAGGTAAGTGGACTAGATTTCACGCCGAGGTTCCCGTCTTATTGAACCAGCAGAACTCTAGTATCGGTAAGCCAGTCCGGTTATTCAATTGACTCCGAGCTGAGTGTTGAAGGTTCAGGATCTTTGAGCGTTTCTCAATCAAAAGCCGAAATATTGGCCAAGATGGGCTGTGTCCCTCCGCACCGCGAGGCGGTCCGAATCGCCTGTCTATATTTCAAGAACGTCTCATTCATGTAAGGCCTGTCACTTCAGCTTCATTCTATCTAAACGGAGGCCCCTAGGTATGAAATCATACCTGAGGAGATATTCTTCAAGAGCCACCTACCCGCCGTCTACCCAGATACGGCAGGGGCTTACGTGCCGACGAACCTACATGTACTTTCTCTCTTTGCCATGGTTCTTTCCCTCGGCGCGTTCTTCGATCTCTCGGTACCTAGTTCCGACGTTCGCAACCGAGCTGCGGAGTTCTACGACCTCGCCGTCGCTGCGCTCAACATTTCTATTCCCTTGAAACTTGACACGATCCCTGCCGTACAGACTCTACATCTGATGGCATTGTATTTTCTCAGCACACGAGGCGAGAGCGGCGGGGACCCCGCATGGCAGGTACTCGGAATGGCCATGCGATCAATCCAAGCTCAAGGATGTCATCGGGATGGCTCGCGTTGGGGATTACCGCAGCGTGAGCTGGAGGAGCGACGCCGCGTTTTCTGGGAGACCCACACTTATGATCGATTGGTCTGTCATCCTATTTATATGCGCACATCCCGGGGTTAAAACCCGCCTTTAGCAATCGTTCACCTTTGGTCGGCCGTACGCACAGAGTGATTCTCACCGTGAGCTTCTTGTGTCCAACAAGATATACATGTCAACTAACAACTACTAAGACGACTGCGAGATGCCTCAAACATGCGACACTCCCCTGCCGTCCGACACAGACATCAGCAATTCGACGTTCTCGCACATGCGCTGGCACTACCACAAATTCCAGTTCGCCCTGCTCCTCGGGCGTATCGTAGACCTCGTTTTCAGCGCCAAACATCCTCAGTACTCCGTGATTATGCAGGTCGACCGCGAGATCAACGAGCACTACGACAGCCTGCCTGCATGGATACTATGTGATGCTGTCAAAAATCCAGCGAATGAGCTGCCCGCCCATGCGCTGGCTGGTGACTCTGAGCTCAAAAGAGATGCACAAATTGCGTCCCTAGCGAATATGTACTTCTTGACCCTTCTCCATTTGCACCGAGGTCCTTTCTGTAGGGCGTTGATGTTAGGCCCCAAAAACTTGACCAACTGCCGGTACTCCACGAGCGTCGCGAGTCTCACTAACGTAACCTACTCCGCTTTCGCTTCTTCCTTCGGTGCTGAATTTTTTTTTAGGCTGCACGCGCAATTATCAATATTGCACGAGGATTATTTGCGCTCCATCCCGGTATTTGGTTCGCCCGAAAGCTTTCCATGTTGCCTAACTTCATCTTCCAGCTCTTACGAGTCGCATGTGGTATTGGATATTCCACTCATTCACGGCGGCCGTGTGCCAAGCCGTCTTGGTGATCGTTGCGCCATCGCATCCGCTTTCGCCTGCCGCTTTCGAAAGCATGCAGGCTGCTGTCGAACTATTCGAAAGAGCGGACGGCGAGCGCGCAAAGTCGGCTGCAATCCGCGTCGGCTGGCTCGCGGCGAGGGCAAGTCAAGCCATGGATGCCTATAGGAATTCCACGCTGCACAAGCCGCTGTCGACACGCAACCGTGCGTCCACGGCATCACCCGCACCTCAGAAGTTGCAATTCCCGACATCCAATATCCGCGGAAATCCGGAGGATTTGCTCGGGACTTCTACGAAGCTGATCCGGGCTCAACATGGGGATGCCCCGTCAGCACCGTCTTCTATGTCCACTGTGCCGTCCCGACACCAGCCCGCCGCAATGCCGGCCAGCGGGTTTCAGTTTACATCTTCAGACCCGAGGTATATGCGAGCAGCGAACCAAGATCATTGGCCCCCTTCCCTCTCATTGCCTCCCGCTTCAACGAGCCGCAACGGCATGGATTGGGGCCCCGACTTCACACAAAACAGCCTTCCCTCCACCACTGCCATCCATCACCTGGGGAACGATCCACAACTCCAATTCCAGCAAGCACCATTTTTGGACCCTTCACTGTATCTGTCTGTCGATGGGTTCGATTTATCTGGCTTCATTCAAAACGGGGCGAATGCGTGGCTCTTCGACCGCGCACCCGACATCGACTCTGAGGTTAGCCCGCCCGTGATGTCCCCTTCCTTGCGCGACTCTGAGCTTGTGGATAGGAACTGCTGTCTCAACCGGTGTGGCCTGAGCGAATGCAGTGAGCTTGGATTCAATGTAAGTAGGGTACGCCCAGCTTCTTATTTTGGGCTGCCCATTGACATCGGTTGTTGAACATATCACATAGCATTCATTATTTATTTCGCGGAATATTTACAGCATTTATCGTTGGTTTTGGAGAAATTTGTTGAACCTCGGTATCCGACGGTGTTTACAGTGCCTTGCGTTGGTGGTCGAAATCAGGGAAGTTGGCAGCTGTTGGCGGTGCCTTGATTTGCTTGAGGCCGTCAAACCAACAACATGTCGCTCTGCATTCTGACTGCGTCATGTGTCGCGCTTGGACAGGCGGGATGCTGGTTCCAAGATACGTGCGCCAAAGACCCGGATGACGAGGAATAAGTCTATTTGGCAACCCCGGTTGCCAAAAGCACCCCGTGCCAGCAGGGGTTGCCAAATATAAGTCCGATGATTTGTAAGATAACATCAGTTGGCGGCTGATGGCGGACGTGGCGGGAGGCGGCGGAATGTGTAGGGTGCTCCCTGGCACATAAATAAATCTGTAAAAAAAATACAAGAGTCAGTGTGGCATACAGGTGGTCATCAGGTATTTTTTTGGAGAAGATTCTTGGTCTACTTCACAGCGAACCAACTCCGGGTTTTCTGCGTCAATTCGGCATCAAAGACCCCGGGAAAATTCGGGGAAAAGGTGAGGAGTGAATACAGGTGTAGAACTATTGTACGGAGAGATCCGATTTTATTTGAGGTTGGCAGCATCTTATCTAAAGGCTATCTTATCAGTTCGAAGGGGTTGCTATAGACTTTTCTATTCGAGCTCCGAGTTTCATTCAGGGAGCTCGAGTCAAACCTGAACGGAGCGGAACAATTTGGGAACAATACTACGGGACCACGCTGGGTTAATATTATCCTGAGTCTTATCCTACCGAAGCCTTTATCAAGAAGTTTGATGACACGACGCAAAATACTGGGCGGAAATGTCAAAAAACAAATACGAAAATTCCAAACTCGTACACGAGAACCGCCGTCTGAACGCGGTGCTGGGCGATACCTGGCGGCACTAAGCATTAAAGCGATACATCGGTCAACATTACGTAACAACGCGTTTCATAGGAGTCTAGGACAGACTAGGACTCACTTTACTACTCATAAGGCGGGCAAGGTCGTGGCCTCTGAGAAATTGACTTGGGCACTCGGCGCTTCGATACGACAAGCCCCGCAAAGTCAGAGTCAGCGATTGCCAACCCGGCCCAGCCTGGCCCACTGGCAATATCGACCAAATATCGACTACTCAGCACTATGTCCTCCGCCAGATTTATGTTCTTGACCCTCCACGATACCTTGGTTACTTTCATCTCCAACTCGCCTTGAGCTTGCCACAGAAGCGCTGTGGCACAACTGGGGGGGTGTATCGGAACTTCTTGTTTCCCGTTTGGCCGCCGGCGCGCCCTTCCGCGACAATCCTCGTCTCTGCCCTTATCTCCATTTTACAGTCAGCCCCGACGCTGTGAAGTTCTTAGTAGCCTATAGTGGGATGCTCTATAGAAGGTACCCCTCGAACCCTCTGCACTTAGGCGGCTCGCAACGCGCCTCACGGACGCAGAAGGACAAAGGACGCCGGCGGTCTCATGTAGTGATGGCAAGGTTCGGTTCAGAAATCGGTTCGAACCTGAACCGAACTGAACCGAACCTCAGGTTCAGGTTCAAGGTTCAGGCTATCGCGATTTTTCCTGAACGCGTTCGAACCTGAACCGGAATTGAACCGCAAAGGCTCTGTTTCAACCCAGTTGAGTCTTATTTTCTGGAGTTTCACACATAATTTCATTGATTATACTCTCTAGCAGGCCTAATTCTCCCTCCCAAATAACTTTAAAGGTACTTCACCATGGCTTTACCCTCGCAAGTCCCAGCCGGTGTGTGTCACATGATCTGTTGAGGACGGAGTGGTTCAGATTGCTCCTCTGTAGGCACCGTGTGTGTCTAGAATTGTCCTGGATGTAATTTCCAATATAACGGACCATTGATAACACATTTTGTAGCTCCAGATAGGTCATTTGAGGCCTGAGAAAAAAATTCAGGTTCGCCAGGTTCGAACGCGTTCGAACGCTGAACCGAACCTGAATGCAAGTTCAGGTTCAAGGTTCGGCAAAAGGAGCCCGAACCTGAACCGAACCGAACTTTGCCAACACTAGTCGAGCGAAGCGCCGAAATGATCGAGTAAGTTCTGCCTCACAAGCTTGGGTCCCGTGCGACAAATGCGACTCATGACTTTTCGAGGCCTCGATTTGCTAGTGCAGACTGCGAAGGAGATGCGACCGTTCATCCCAGGGCTGCTCCAATGGGTGCAAGGTCGATCCCAATTGGGCTCCCATTAGCGGCTGCTCGGTCAAGCTAGCTCGATTTGTGGAGCTTGCGCTAGATCCAATTCGCGCGGTGCTGCGGGAGGGCGAGGATGGCGAATGAACGCATCATATGTTCGACTTTCTTGTGCCGGGGAAGGTGAGGGAGAGAGCGAGGGTGGAGGGATCGCGCAACGGCCCACGCAGACCGAGATCGACGATGCTGTATTTGAAGCTGTGAATCATGTTTCGAAGAGAAAATAGGGATCTTCAGAGTAGCCCATTTCGAGCTCATTTCGAGCTCATTTCGTTTCTCATTTCGCCAACAAACGTGACCGGCAAAGCCCGAAATAAGCGAAATTTCATTTCACCATCACAATCAGAGTTAAATCTCATTTCGCTAGACGCTTGCTCATCATCTGGCGGGATGCCCTCGCCGCCGCCCGCCCATCGTCCGCAACGGTGAGCTCTAGTATATCCCTCGACAGCTAACCCCGCATATTGCAGTTTTTTTCAATGATCATGTACACTACATACTTGAGGATTTCAGTCATTATGGCGGTCACCTTGCACATTTAATAAATTGCTGTATAAACACCTATTTTTAGTAGAAACTTAGCTCAGTTTTGGTGGAAAGTAAACATTTTCTGGGTCTCCTCTTGAATAAACCTTGAGATGAAAAAAATTGTTTGTGAACTTCCTCTTTTTTAATGAACTTTGTTTGTTTGTGAACTTTCTCTTCTTTTATGAACTTTCTTTGTTTGTGAACTTTCTTTCTTTAGGGTGTATGTATTTTCTTGAGCCGCAAAAAATGAATATTTTCTGCCTAACCTTAACCTTCATCTAGGGTTGAGCCGGGCCGGCTGCCAAGAATCCCCGCCAAGTCGATCTTATGGCATGCTTAGTGCCCAGATTTACAAGAAGTAAATTAGGTTAAAGAAAGGTAAGTAAGGCAGTCTCCTACCCAACCGCGGTTTCGAGGTTCATCAATCTCAGTAGTGGTATTTTAAGCTAATTCTGAGACACTGGCTCACGGGGAAATTCGGACCGTTGTGATGTGACAAATGATGGGACTCAAGTTGGGGATGCGGTGGCTGGAATAAAACATGGGTAAACAGCATAGCCACAATTTCCGGCAACTTCCGGAAGTCATCTCTAAAATGTCTCTTCGGCTCTCTCCTATGGAATAAAAATACTCTGGGTCCCCTAGGTCTTTCACACTGCTCACCCCAACAGCCCAGGGCACATTTCCGATCTTTATTGGGGTCACAATCCAAGTTATTCATGGAAAAGGACACTTTCACCAAGTGTTTACCCCACTTGCTACTCATATTTGTGCCTTGGAGCACAAAACTTTTCAGGGAGGTCTGAAGAGATATAAAGAAAGTTGGGACCTCCAAACCTATTTTATTTCGGATAAATGAGCCCTCCCACTGATTTTCTACTGAATTTCGGGAAGTTGTTTACCTATGTTTTATGGCAGCCGCCGTGGACACTGGAGAGGTTCATCCCCCAAGTTAGGTCACACATCAGTCACATCACTGCGTCATCGGTAAGCCATTTTCTGTATCCAATAAAAAATACCGCTACTGAGACTGATGAACCTTGAACCACGGTTGGGTAAGAGACTGCCTTACTTACCGTTCTTTAACCTAATTTACTTCTTGTAAATCTGGGCACTAAGCATGCCATGAGATCGACTTGGCGGGGATTCTTGGCAGCCGGCCCGGCTCAACCCTAGATGAAGGTTAAGGTTAGGCAGAAAATATTCATTTTTTGCGGCTCAAGAAAATACACACACCCTAAAGAAAGAAAGTTCACAAACAAAGAAAGTTCATAAAAAAGAGAAAGTTCACAAACAAACAAAGTTCATAAAAAAAGAGAAAGTTCACAAACAATTTTTTTCATCTCAAGGTTTTTTCAAGAGGAGACCCAGAAAATGTTTACTTTCCACCAAAACTGAGTTAAGTTTCTACTAAAAATAGGTGTTTATACAGCAATTTATTAAATGTGCAAGGTGACCGCCATAAGTCATCCACCTAAGAGGAAAGACACCGCCAATGGTAAGTTTGAGGCGGCGGGAATGGGCGGCGCGATGTGGGCGGGGATGGGGCAAGGATCGGGGATGATATGTGTAATTGATGCGCGTTGTCAGGTCACATCAGGTCACCAAAATGTGGGTTGAAATGAGAACGAAATGAGTTTGAAATGAGCTCGAAATGGGCTCGAAATGGGCTACTCTGTATGTCAGTCGCCATATTGTATCCGAGACTTTTTATTCACGAACTTTCTTGTCTCACTCTGGGCCTCTTTGTGCCCGTCGCGTTTGAATTCTACCAGGCTTCTTCGGGATTTCTTCGGCTATGGATTCTGATATCAGGGTCGCGGTAGTACGTCATTCCTGTCTATTTCTCGACTTGGTTGACTGTATTGACAGGTGAGATGGAACGTTGTCGGTGGACTGTTGTCATCAGAGTTTTCGTACCTTCTCCTGTTGAATCCACCAGTGTCGAGCGAGGAATGGGATAATCGCCTGCCCTTCATGACCACTGCATCCCATCGCGTGCTGTGTTCCCAGACATTCTAATCATGGTGGCTATCCGACGAAAACTGATATCTTCCGCTGCAAAATGTTCCCAAAATGACGAGTTCCCCGTTGTACCCGAGCCTTCCAATCCCACTGGGCTTGTCCGCTTGTCAAGGCCGGAGGTATTTCAGGCCCATGGTCATGACTTGGGTATGACGGTGTTACCAAGCCGAGTGGCCGATACCGGATGGCTCATGTTCGGAAAACATATAAAAGCCCTTCGAGGCAACTCATTTCTTCAGCTTCAACCCAGTCTCCTCCTCAACTCCCCAGCTCTATCTCTCTCCCACATAATCACCATGATCTCAAGCCTTTTCACGATGTCCTTCTTGGTACCTATAGCGCTCCGCCACATTTTCCTGCTTTTACTGAAATTTTGTGGACAGGCTGCTCTCGGTAGCGTCGTTGCTGTCGGCCCTGCCGCCGTCAATCTGCGTACTGCCGCCAACTTCGCGATCCTCGCTCAAACCGGGGTGTCGACAGTGCCCCCTTCCGTTATCAGTATGCTTCATTTTATTCGATTCCATAGAAATTCTGAGAGGTACCTCCAGCTGGCGCTGTTGCAGTCAGCCCCATCGCGGCAAACGCTATAACAGGCTTTTCGCTCATCCTCGATTCGACCGGTCAATTTGCCACCTCAAGCCAGGTTGTCGGGAAAATATTTGCAGCGTCCTTCACTACCCCCACGCCGTCAACCCTCACCGTTGCCATCGGTGACATGGGCACCGCGTTCACCGACGCGACTGGACGCCCCAGCCCGAATTTCACCAACCTTGCCACCGGTCAGTTTCATGGTTCAACTAAATCGTAATATTCTAATACGCTCCTGCACCCATCAGGAGCAATCGGCGGCCTCGTCCTTGTACCTGGGCTTTATAAGTGGACCAGCGCGGTGACCGTCGGCAGCAATGTCACCATTTCCGGCACCGCCTCAGACAGTGAGTCTACACACACATTTGAGCCCCGGCACAGCTAACCATTTACTTTCAACAGCATGGATTTTCCAGGTATCGGGAACCCTGTCGGTCGTGGCCAATGCAAAGATTGTTCTCACTGGGGGCGCGGTTGCGACGAACATTGTCTGGGTCGTGACCGGCACGGTCACCGCCGCTGCCGGCTCGCACCTCGAAGGCGTGGTTCTGGGGAAAACTTCAATCACTTTGCAGACGGGAGCGACGGCTAACAGCCGGCTCCTGGCGCAGACTTTCGTCGCCCTTCAAAAGGTACGAGTTATTCCTAAAACTTCGGTGTAAACCTAATGTTTCTCGCTCTATAGGCTACTGTTACTAATTGATCTTGATTTCCTTCTGGGTTTTTGGTGGACAAAAGTAGCGCATTCCTCATGTATCCCGCAATTGCAATAAAACGTGTTTTCGATTATATAGCGTGATTTCATGGGTCAGAGCTCGAAGGGCAAGAGACGAACATAAATACGGCAGAGTACAATACAAATCTGGCGGGGGAATTCACTATATCATGAAAGCTAGAAAAATATTCACTGCGTTCCGAGGGCTGCTCGGCAAAGCCTGCCGACCTCCGCTGACATGCGTCGACGTCTGCCGACCGTGATCGGCGGAGTCTGCCGACGTTAGGTCGGCAAGGTTGCGCCGATGTCGGTTGACTTTGTCACTGTATCCAAGGAGACCTGCGGCTGAGCCGGAGACGAATCTATACACCGCCAAAGTGTCCGCACGCTGCCTTCAGCTGGAATGCTCAGCTGGTTATCAGTTTCGGCAAAGCTGGAACTCAGACTCTCTCCAGCTGGTCACTAGCTATTTGCTCCAGCTTCTATTTTCAGCCGTCCACCAGCTGGGCTGGCACGGAGCTGCCACGTTGCTCAAACTACTGGGACCACGGCGGAAATATACAGTATGAAGTTGATTTTTCAGATTGAATCGTAGATGTGGATTCCGGGGCTATACTAAATATTAAGACTGCAGGTTAAGCGATAAATACAAGTTGGCCATTACATAGTTCGGGCTTCAAGTTCTGACTCCTGAGGCTGCCAAGGAGGCTGCTGGGCTCGGAGTCACTTGCATGTGCGGGTCGGATGCCAGCTGCCCAGTTCTTATTCGATGTGGGATGCTAACTTGCTACGTTGGTTGATGTTGAGGTCGAGCCTGAAAGTGTAAGAGCATGCGAAGATCAGGTCCGTGCACAATATTTGTTGTTGTGTATCGCCACGTGTATGTTGGTCGCCACTTCTTTCTTCCCACTTCCTCCTTTCCTCGCCCTCGGGCGTCTGCTCCTTCTCGCCCTACCTCATCCTCCCGTTTTTGGGCACCGACACCTCCTTCGCGCCTTCACCATCCATGTCACCCTCCATCGTCTTCTTCGAGCTTAACCCGCCTTCAGTGACTGTCCTCACCTCGATGCGCTTGGCCGTTCCACATTGTACATCGCCTTTACGCGTTGCCAGCCCCCTCGAAGACCGCCAACGCGTACGAGGCGCCGCCGACCATCCCTGTCGATCACGCCGTCCATTAACGTACATGAGCTTGACGCGTACCCTTTCTACCCGCCACTCCACTATCCCCTCGACACCGCCATCCGTCGATGCTTCTTCACCCCGCCGCACCTCATCCTCCACTCGTCCTCCTCTCTCCTACCGCTGCACACCCTTACACTCCGGAACAAATTAGAGCTTTCTAGGCTGCAACTCGAGGCCCATACACACTGGTGTTGTCTGGTGTTGTCAAGCATGGCCAAAGCAAATCTTGTACGGCGCTCAGATCGGTGGCAAGACACGAAGCTCGTCGCACCAAGCTGGAATGTTCAACACCTCAATCTCGGTTTTCTGAAGTTCCTCAATGTCTGGACTCAAACTCGAACGCCCAAGCGATCAAACACTTTCGCAGGTACAAGAGTCACTGTCAACGTGTTCTTGCCACCCACCATCAAGACCAGTAAAGCCCGCCGCCGCTCACTTTCTAACGAACTCCTCAAAGGGTTATTCCCGGAAACAGAACACGACTTGTATTCCCCCGGGCCGTCACTCAAGCGGCATGTTCCTTCTCAATCCTGTGTCTGGTGCCGACAGACAGGGCCTAATCCTTCTCCAATGTGTCTCTCGTCCGCTGGTGCGGAAAATGTCTTCTCGTTCACTCCCTCGCCACTTGACGCCTTCAATGTTGACGGCGCGCTCCAGATGATCCTAATAGGTAAGCAAGCTGTTTCGTGTCATCTGCATCACGGCGCGCTGACACAGTCGACATCTACAGAAGTCCACCTGTTAAACCTACCCGCCGCACTAGCCGCATCCCGCGCACGATTCCTCTACACGACGCTCCGTCAGCACCTAGCACCGTTACATGTACACGGCCATCGGGCTGAATTTATACGATGTGTACTAGTATATTTGCAATTGCAATACCCATTTTGCATCTCCCTGCAATCGACGAACAATACTGTAGTCCTATTAGCCACTGAAATGAAAATCAGCAAAAATACATATGTATGTCCAGGTGGTTGTAAGCTGGGGGCTCAGCTGGTCGCCAGTTCGACCTGGGTCCAGCATGGATTTATTCGGAATAAAGCTGGCTGACACCTTCCTCCATGCTGAGGCCAGCCTCCAGCGACATGTATCAGGCGAGTCGCGTCCAGCTGACGACCACGTGATTGACCGTTGGCGGTGTAGTCGATCATAAGTTGGTTTCAAGGAATGCGAGGAATCCACATACCCCACGGAGTACACGTTAAGATCACCCTTGCCGCCCTTGATTTGATTTCTGGGCCGTACCTAACTACGAGAGTGATGCGCAGTACCTACAAGTAAGTAGTGGGGGCGGTATATATATGTAGTGGAGCAATCTTGGGGTCGGAGGCGATTTCTATGATGAGAGAGTGAGAGGAAAAATAAACTAGAATCGTAACTGAGGGAAACTCGAGGAATGGGAGGATTCGTGTAGCGGAGGTGGAGGATGACAGGGAAGAGTCAATCTTTAAGGTGCGAGAGATTATCATATGAGTATATTGTAATAAATTGGAATAAGGTAAGAGAAAGGAAAAGGAAAAGGAGGACGAGGAGAGGCAGAGTAGGAAGAATCTAGTCCGAGGACAGGGAGCTGAAGTGCTTGGTGGCGGTGATAAATTTGAGAGCGGATTGAGCATTTTGGGGTGCGAGAGAAGGAACGGGCATCAACAGGACCAAGGATTCCCGCTGCATACGAGGCCTGTTGGAGGGGAGGACGGAATCGATCCTAGGCAGGGCAATGGAGAAGGAAGTGGGCACGGGTCTCGGAGGAGGCTCCACAGGCTTGACACCGTGGGGAGTCCGTCTGATGGAGGCTGAATCGACGCGCGTTGAGGGGCGAGAAATCCGTCCAGAGCTGGGAGATGATAGAAATGGCGGCGCGAGGAAAATCAGAGTCGTATAGGGAGCACAAGATGAGGGAGGGATGGACAGATCAATCTGGCGCAGCCCGCGGCCCGTTTTCGACCTTTCGGAGCCGCGAAGCTTTCATGGCTGTTTGCTGTTACGTGGAGGGTCCGGCGCTGTTGAACCAGTCGGCGCTGATGGTACGTGTTGTATTTGCGAGAGCCCAGGTGATGTTGCCCGCGTAGTCTTTGTTGAGGACACCTATCTGGTTTTCAATTTGGGAGTAGTTGAAACCAGACATGCCGGAGCTTCGCTCCGGCTTCCGTTAGGGCCATGGTGTAGAGCTCAGGCAGCGCAGAGTGTATGGTATGAACGAAGTGTGCGAACGAAATTGAACTTAGACTCTGCACTTACCATATCGCATCCCACATAAAGGCCACTAAATGCTTGAAATTTTCGATACAAGGTAAGGAGAGAAAGGATGTTCATGGGAAACGGCCCGAGTTGTAATGGAATGAATCAGCGTGTCGGCTGTGTTCAGTGAATTTAATTGTCAAGTCCGGTTGAAATCAGCGGGAACCGTTGGTGCAAATCAAATAGAAGCCGGTGGACACAATTGTCGAGTTAATGAGCGAGCCTACTGAACTGAACTGAACTGAACTGAAGTTCTATTGGTAGCTGTACCTGGCCGACTAGGCTATGCAGCTGTACTCTAGTGTGAATAGATGGGGTGGGTGAAGATAGCTACGAGGGGGTTAACTAGAGAGACCATTTTATATGTACGAGTAGTAAAGAAGTAAAAGGAGAAGCGAATGGGGAAACATTTGATAGCGAGATATACAGTATACGGTGGCGGTGGTGAGAGCAGTGTATGTAAATGTTGAGCCGATAACAGATTTGGGAGTGGTGGGTAAGAGTATTATAAGTAAGTAAGATATCCAAACAGAGAAGAGAGGGAGAAGGAAGCGAGATAGAAACTCAGCTGAACCGGCTTGTTTTGCGAATAAAGTTGACGACTGGTTTTAGTAACTTCGGGTGGTTCAGGAGCGTGCGGACGTCGACAGCGCCTAGGATACCGGCATTATACGATGCGTGTTGGAGGGGAGGGCAAAGCTGTTCCCAAGCTGGGCAGTGGAGGAGATAATGTGCACGGGTCTCCTTCGCGGCACCGCACGCATCACAAGCCGGGGAGGGAGCAAGCTGGCATCGGAACCGGTGGGTGTTGAGGCAGGAGAAGTTGGTCCGAAGCTGGGATAGAGTGGATATATCGGCACGGGAAGCAGAGGAGGAGTACGGCGAGCGAAGTATGAGTGAGGGCGGTGTGTCGTCGATCTCGCGGAGGCCCCGGCCGGTTGTGGCAATCATCCACTGGGCACGCCAGCGTGTGACGATGGAGGTGTTGATTTCCCGTTTACAGCTGGGGAGCAAGACAGGCACTGACAGTGGTGCTGGCAGGCGTGTAGCTGCCTTCGCAGCATCGTCCGCGAGCTCGTTCCCAGCAGTGCCAATGTGAGCAGGAGTCCAAAGGACGATGATGCGGAGGTGCGGAAGGAGCTTCATAGCTGCGCGTACGAGCCTGTCAAAAAGAATGGCCCGGAATTGCCCAGACCGAGGGACGGTGGAGAGGATCGCTTTTTGGCCAGCCTGGGAATCCGTGATGATCAAGATGTGAGTGGCACCCTTGGCGAGCACTCATCTTAACGCCTGCACCAGCGCCTCAATTTCTCCCTCGGCGACTTGTCCGTCACCCAGAGGGATCAAGATCTGCTCGCATACTTCGCCTCCCTTGATGTGTACGGCTGCGCACCCCTGTCAACAACGGCCTATGGGTCGGCTTGAGTCATCCAAATAGTAATCCCGCCCGGGGTTTAACAACCCATCTAGTAACCTGTGCGGTCGCTGAGTAGTAGTACGAGACGAACGGCTTCCTCGCTTGGTCCTGGGATGTAAGGCCACGAGCGTCATGCAGGTGGGAACTGGTAGGAGCCGAAGACAGAGTGATATCCCTGAGGAAGATGATGCGAGGTCGTAGGCAGCGCCGTGTGTAATGCCACAGGTGAGAATCCAGTGTCCCTCGTAATCCCGTGGGAACAAGAGTCAAGCAAAAGTAAAGCCTGAGATTAGACGAGGTAGAATCTAAAGTACAGGAGTTTCTACCTCGGGCTTATATACTAATATAACTAGGAGTCCGATCGTGTCAACCCTATGTGTTATGTTTCAGTATACCCTATGTGAGGTGTAAAGGGCTATTGTTGAAACTGAAGAGGGTTTCGAGCGACAGGGATGTGATCGCGAGTTGTTGGAGTATCGTGATCGCACATTATCCTGTCGCTCGGGATTTGATGTTTAGCCAGAGAATGTATAGGCGACCAGGATGTGATCACAAGTTGTCGGGATATCGAGGTAGCGTGTCGTTTGTCTTTAGGGATTTGGTGTTATGTGTGACTTGCTGCGATGTGGTCGCGGGATAACGCGTTCCCGTGATTGCAGTCTGACCCGGTGTTCAAGGTTTGAAAAGCCGGATCATGACACCCCCGCAGAGCCGTCCAGAAGGGAACCGTCTGTGTACCACATCGCACTTGCAAAGACGGGGTCTGCAAGGAACTCCTCGAGGACTGCAACAGCACTGGATTTGGGTGGTGTGATGGTGGAGACAGGGAGAGGTTTGGCCCAAGGCAGCGAGTAGACTGATATGATCTGTTCCATTCCCAATGTGTGGTCGGTGATGATCTGCGTCGAGTCTGGAGCATCAGATGTTACAGGTGGGGCAGTCGCAGGCACTTGCCTTCCGCCAGAAGGCGGAGACAGACCCTGAGCATTACACTCAGCGACTGCCCCCCTTCGCTTTCCACGGGCGCCGCTGCCAGCTTGGTCTGCGCATCGAACCGTCGTAACATCTGTAGGGGGACGACTGATGTTGTGCTCGTGGATGTGTGCACCCTGGGCAGGACCTCAGCGGACCAATGAACAGCGGGTAGGTGTTCCACAAAGTGAAGTGGTGAGGCACGGTGGGTGAGCCGGGGTGCCGAGCAGATGGTGTCGCGCACAAGAGGGACAATGCCGTGTGTTGGTGGGAGGCTGAGATATTGGGCGAGGCGGTGGAGCAGAGCGCGTTCGAACCGAAGAGCCTACACTCCCCGGCAAAAGCCGATGTCGACGAGTGACGCTCGGCCGTTATGATACGGCATTATCGGCATCAATCCTGAACTCCGGCTCACGCCTGGCACCCCGGCACGTCCTAAGTTCATTCGGGTCGAGCCCAATTCAAACATGGCGGTTTGCAAATTTTGACTCGGAAGGGCATTGATAAGTTTAGGTATAAGCTGCACTTCACTATGTATGTCTCGGGGAGTGTTGTGTCCCTGCTGTTAGTTTTTATTCAACGTCTTGTGTCAATGGCAGGACGGGATGTGGTTAAAGATCAAGGAGGCTGTGGAGGTGGGGGTGAAGGGATAAATAAGGTTATGGTATGGAAGCTTGAGGTAGAATAGCCACTAGACTAAGTATGCAGCCAGATATTTTGTTATACATGTATGATTTTGAACATTGATCTGAGGCTTTGGTTCGTAGGATTTCCCTTGCACATTGATGAAGGCACTGCTAACAATTCCCCGTCCACTGAGTGAAACTTGAAACTTGTGGAGGAAGTGGTTGGTGGTTATAATGACAGCTAGAAGAATGGGGAGCCGGGGTTTAAACCCAGTTTCACAGGTTTTGGTAAAGACGCCGGGCGCTGGTCAAAGCTAGAGCCGATGGATAGCGAGCGCTGAGAACTAACATGTGGTGATCTCGGCACAGCTTCACGGTCGTTGCAGTGAGGGCATGAAACCGCGTTAAGTACTTATTATGATTCACGAGAGCGGAGCAGGATACCTCAGACGAGATGTATGGAAGACAACGGAGGTAGCAGGAAGACGGCTTGGTCCATTAATATTTATTCGATGACAACAGACAACACTTTTTTTTTTTTTTTTTTTGGTAGTACAATGTAACCGGGGGACAGGTAACAATAGGTTACCCTCCTGCGGTCGCGTAAAATAGGAGGAACTTGCCCTCCGGGAGTGTAGTGTTTACCCCGAGGAAATGCTTTATGCACACGTTAGTGTGGGGCTCAACACCAGTTATCGGTTTCGGCCTCGCCTGCCAACGGGCGGGGGCAGAGATCTACGCAATCTCATTGGCGCCATACCCACTAAAACCCCGGTTACTCGTAGCCAGTCATCTGGCAGCTTATCCTCTTTGAGGAGAGTGCCCTTCCATGTGTTGAGAACAACGGAGGGGAGCAGGGAGTGTTGCCTCCCAAACTTTAGACGGTTTGTTAGGTCCATGTCCATCTTGAGGCACTCATTTATATTTTTTAGCCAGCGGTTGTGCACTTCATTTATGCTCGGGGGCTCCCCGGCACGGCCTATGATACTCTCGCAGCGGAGCTTCCAGATGAGGTGCATCGATTCGGAGATGAGAATTCTATATAGTCTCTTGTGCCCTTCTAGGGGCTTACCGTCATCGTTCTTGAAGGATGCGAGACCACACCCCATCAGGGTCCCCATGGACAACTCAGGCCAGTGTTGGTGCTTTTTGGCCCAGAAGACTTTAGCCAGGCTCCAGACTTCTTTCTGGCCTGGCCTATCGCAAACTAGCAAAATATGTTTGAGGCTCTCTTCCTCGCCGCAGTGGGTGCAATGTGCCCTATCTTCGCATTCTGGGATATGCTCCCAGTATTTGCCAATTCTGTGTGCACTGTGCAGCGTCTTCCATAGGAAGTTCCGGATGTTGTGTCCGATATCCTTATGCCTTATTGACTTCCAGATTGCCGAGCTCTTGGGGGTAGCTGAGAAGTTCGCCTTAGCTGCCTCTTTTATCTTCTGTACATTTTCATTTGTCGCTTTCCGTGTGACCGTCTCCTTCATCTCTTTAATACCATTATAGGCAAGGGCTTGGGTCATTTGGATAGCTTTGCACCAGGGAGGCCGTCTCCATCTCGCACTTGGAGGTGGATTGCATCTTCCGTGGTCTTGTTGGCACCAAGCCGGGCATTTTGGTCGCGCGTGCGCTTCCATGTGTCGGTTTTACTGCTGCAAAGACTGTCTTTGCTGTCCTCCTACGCAGTGCTGCAGCCAGAGGCTGCAGTACTTCACGGTTTTTTACTCCTATCCAGCCTCTATCTTCCCAGTTGCCTAGGTTTGTGGTCATAGCTTTCATAACCCCGCTCTGCTGGTTTTCGAGGCGGAGTTCTGTGTCTTCAGGTATGGTTTGAACACTATAGAGCACTGCAATTGCCTCAGCACTTCGGCGTGATTTGTCCAGGTGTTCAGGTATCTTGAGTGAGGTGTTGCCGGCGTGATTTTCTCCACGCCAGATGCCAGCCCCTGCTCTTGCCTCCTCCGTGTCGGACCTGTATGAGGCGCCTGCAAAGGACACAGTTGTTACGGCATCATCAGCAGGTTGTCTCGCCAGTGGAATGGTATCCGGCAGAGCTGCCGGACAACAGACAACACTTGACGTTCCAAAGTGTAGGTTCTTCCATAATCACGCCGCGTATGTACGGTTTTGAGACCAATCCAGGGGCCAAAGTCTTGTGGAGTGTGCACACAACCAACTACCATGTTAATTATACGAAGTCCAAGTCCACTGTCCAACGACTTGTATTGTAAAGATCTAAATATGATACGCCTCCATGTTTATTACTGAACATACCCAAAGAACCCCTGGACCCCGTATCTACTATGATAGTATTAACGGAGACTTCGCAAGCCAAGGAGGGGCAGCCCAGCGAGGTCGTTCCACGCCACGGGAACCCTCTCTTTCTTCAGGGACGGGATATCCTCTGCGAATAACACGGCTAGACCCCTGAATGCGCTGTCAGAAGGGAGGAGGGTCTCTCGGTGCGGGACTCACATCTCCAAGTGCAAGTCGATGTGGCAGTGCAGGAACCCTGGAAGGTGTACAAGTTAGCTTTTCACCTCAATGATACGACACAGAAAGACAGGACAGGAGTATCCTTACATGGGCCTGCGTTGTCAGTGACGAATCTAAAAGTAGTGTTATCGGTATCGTCATCATCTCCAGTGGACACGGACGAACGGGATTAATAGAGTTGTAGGTGTCGTTGCCGGCACTGCGAATTACATGGAAGTCGTGCTGCAGTCAGGTCAGCTATTCAAACGACGACAACAGGCAGAATGTGCCTGACGTACTCCGTGAAGATGGAAGGGGTGCTAAAACTCATATTAGCGTTCTACATGTCGTCGGAAGTTTGGACATGCACAGGAGAACCAGTGGAGCCTCCAGGAATACTGATCTCGATGACCTTGTTGGGCGGCAACCATACACACTGCCCGCCGGAAGGTCCTGCGCAGCCTGTGCGCCGCTAAAGATTTGGAGGAGAACCGGAGCGGTCGGCGGAACGCAAATCTTGTGAATCTGTCAGTATAAATTGTCTGAATAGATGTGCGAACATACGGCGTCGGTAATGCTGAACTTGGGGGCGGTGAAACGAAACTGAACTTAGGTTTACTAGCGTGATGTCCGCTCCGCCGGGGTAGGGTTTTCCGGGGACAGGGGTGTGAATCAATGGGTCCCAACAAGAGGCGTCTTGCCAATGTTTGCTCAATGTTGAATTCATGCCATGGGACAACCATGGGATGCGACATCTATCAGGTTGAATCTTGAATATAACAATATTTGCCACAGGCAAATATGAGGAAATAGAGCCTAATAGGGCGAGGTGCATTGCCGCGGGGCAGCGCCCACCTATGCAGCCCGAACAACCCCTCTAGTTAGAGGAGGAGAATTAGCAGTTCTCCCCCTCTAACTAGAGGGCTTTTAACTCATTCCGCGTAGCGCAGGAGATCGCGTTAAACAGCTATTTAAGAGTGCTAAATAGCGACGAGATAGCATTAAATCAGAGCTAAGAGATAGCGGGAGATAATAACAGCCGCCATCATCTTGATGCAGGTGATGGCGGGCCCTTACACATCACGACGGCATCAGAATGCTGCCGGCCCACCGTAAGTTGACGCCGCCACCCGGAATAATGCCCTTAAAATCACGATAAAATTAGGGTGTACTCAGATGTTAATACCCAAACCTTGCACTAACTTTCCGCGGCCCTCCGCCTTAGTAATACACTCAAAGTCTCCACTTTTGCACTACAAGTCAAGATAATTATATATATTTAAGGGCGTGCGTGCAAGAAACACGAAAGACAGTACTATGAGGGAGACTATTCACGCTACGAAGTCGCCAAAAAAAGGGTGCACATGCAAGAAACACGAAAGACAGTACTACGAGGGAGACTATTCACGCTACGAAGGCACCAAAAAAACGCGGCCACCGCCGCCTAGGCCACCCTGGGTCCCCGCTTCTGGCCCTTGTCCTTGCGCACTGCGCGCTGGCGCTCCGGCGGCGGCGCGCTGCCCACCCTCTTGGTCCCTGCATTGCTGCGCTGCTTGCGCTTCTTCTGGAGGGGTGTGTTTGAGGCTGCACCGGCAGCAGCGGGCGCATCCGAGGCGCCGGCGGCGCTTTTTGTCTTCTTCTTTGAGCCGCCGCCCTGCTCAACGTGCTTGCGCTTCTTCGGCGCGACGGTGGTGTTTGTGGTGACCGCGAAGACGCCTGTGGAGCCACCCACAGATGTGCCGGCATTTGGAACGAGGTGGGCCACGGCGGCGATGGCGACGGTGGGGGTGCTGTAGTTCTCCACAATGGCGGGGGTGTTGAAGCTGTTCAAGGAGGCGTAATTGTCCAAGCTGAGCTGGGGCGCGGTGTTC
Source organism: Mycena rosella (assembly GCA_029378255.1). NCBI lineage: Eukaryota > Fungi > Basidiomycota > Agaricomycetes > Agaricales > Mycenaceae > Mycena > Mycena rosella. The sequence continues at coordinate 29,695 of JARKIE010000205.1, read as the reverse complement.
GTGTCCACCGGCCCCAACAAGTCGAAGTCGATCCCGTCGAAATTGAAGAAGTCGGGGTTGAAGGTGGGCAAGGCGGGCATGCGTGCGGGACTCGCAGTGCGTAGGAAGTTCCCATTGCCGTCCGTGAGGTGAAGGGTCGGTGGCGCCGGAGCCTCGAATGCGCGGGGGCCGGAGACAAAGGAGGAGGATGGGGCTGCGGGCGCAAAGGAGGACGGGGCTGCTGCAGAGGCGCCGGTGGTCGTTGTGGTCGGCAGGGCCCCCTCGCTGTCGTCCTCGTCGCCCTTCTCGCTCTCCTCCTCGCTCGACTGGTCATCATCCTCGTTGCTGTCCTCATCGTTGTCCTCGTCCCTCTCCGCCGCAGCCCGGCCTTGCCCCGCGACCCTCGCCTTCGCCTTCCCCGCGCTCTCGCTGTCCTGCTTCTTCCCCTTATCAGACCGCGTCTTGCGCGGCTTTTTTCCAGAGGAACCCGAGGCGGTGTGGTCTTCCAGGAGCTGGGTGTGCTCCGCCTTGGACATCTTGCGCCAGTACGTGCGGCCGTCCTTGAAGCAATCGCGGATGTCATGCGCAACCTCGGCGGACATCTTTGAGGGGCGCACCATGGCAACGCCTGCCGGCCAATTGACGACCTCGCACCCCTTCAGCTCGCGGATCTCGTACTCGTAATTTTCGTAGGACATTGCTGCCTTCTTGTCCTTCGACACCTTCCCTGAGGCTTGCGTCAGCGCTGAGGCCCGAGCACGGTGAAAGGAGCAACTCACGAAGACCCTCCAGCTGCACCCGAACAATTTCACGACGCACTGACGTCAAGTCATTCTTGGTCTTGTTGCCTATACCCGCAGCCACATCAGCGCTTGTACCATGGATTAGAAACACTCGACTCACCATTATCCATAACACAGGAGTGTAGCTCGAAGTTGCGGAGGAGGTCGAGGTTCGAGAGGTTGTACGCCTTGGTGAAGAATGTGCCCATGCAATCGTCCGAGTCCACGGCGTGGGGCAGCGCCGCGTCGTCGGGGTTGCCGCGGGAGAGCACGGCGAAGCCCCGGATGCCCGTGCGCTCATAGAGGTCCAGCAGCTGTGGATATTTTAGCGGAATCCTCACCCACCGCGGTACATGACTTACCAGTTCACCGATCCCCGAAGCCGTATGCTGGCCGTCCATGGCGACAGACTTGTTGGTGGCTCGAATGCCGCGGCGCTTCAACGCCCGGTATTTGGCCAGCTGGTTGAAAAGGCGCGCGACCTCCTCGGGACCCAAGCGCTCAGCGTCGGCGAAGGCCTCTCCGCCTCCAGGTCGTCCGCGAGCCCCTCTTGAAGATTGCAGAGGACACGCCCCATGTCTCCGCCTGGTTTTGGATTAGCTATCATTCACTATGTGAGCAATATGTACTTACTCTCGTGGGCCTTCACCGATCTATCGTGGAGGATGGCGGAGCGCAGTGACATTGCGCAGGTGGTCTTGACCATGGTAGTGTGGCACAACATCTTGCGCACCAAGGCGGGGTTCACGGAGTGAACGGTGGCGAGCCGCTCGATCTCGTCTTCTCGGGTCTCGGCAAAGTCGTCGCAGGCGGCCTCCAGCGCGAGGCGTTCGCGCTTGTTCTGGGCACGCTTCAGCGTCTTTGTGTGCTTGCTGGCCTCGGACTCCTTCTCGCGGCGACAGGCGGGCTGGGTCGATCTTGCGGGATTGCGGATGGAGTGGGCAGAAGGCCCATTTGCGTGAGGCAGGCGAGCCATTATTTTGGTGTGCGAGACCCGCGGTGGTATCAACAAACAAAATATTTTTGGCGTGACTGCCGTCCATCAGCGGCAGTGTCGCCAAAAATAAAGGTGTGTAAGCCCCAAAATTGGACTTACCTTCAGGTCGGGCGGTCGAGCGGTTGTCTGTGCAGTTGCTGCAATTGTGGGGCTTCTTGCGACTACTTAGACAGCCGTTTGTCCGCCTGGTTTGTGGTTCGAGTTCCGGTGCGAGATTTAATTTTGCTTTTACAAGCCATTCTGACAAGTCAAATCTTATTTCTCATTATATTCTCCTCTACGTGCTCTCAAATTGTACTGCAATTGGAGACCATTTTTTTGTGTAACATAACTATAATACCAGAGCTCCCGTTCGAAGCCTCTTAATATTCCGGTGGGTTCATCAGTGCGAGAAGTGCACGTTGATTTACTCCCAAACTTATGCCCAGGAAGTCATGGTCCTCGGTTATCTTATTGAGGTTTGCTTGCATGGGGGCTGCCAAATTAGCTATTTAGCAGCCCCTCCTCAAAAAGTGGGGCTGCCAAATAGAATTATCCATTTAAAATGTATCCCTCGGTTTAGATTTGCTGTAGAATAAGAAATGGAAGCGGAAAGAAATCGGTGACATTTTTGTGAGTACCGGGGTCAAACATGACAGTGCCCGCCGGCATCTCTCTAACTCTCGCAAAAACTCTCGCAAAAGTTCTCCAAAAAATATGAAACTTTGACAAACTATATAATACATGTCGGAGAGTTGTTGTATGAAATATCTAAGCTAACGGTGGCGCGTAGCAGTAACCCGTTTTTGAGGAGGAGGTGAACGTTATACCAAACTGTAGAAAAATAGCTCGTCGCACCCGGACAAGTAGGGGTGCTCAATTCTTAGTTCAGTTCGTCCGTTCGTTGTTTTAAATATTAAATCAGCCAATTGGGTGCCCTGAATATTATTAAAAAACGACGAACAAACCGGACGAAATAAGAATTGAGCGCCCCTAGTATGAGACCCACCCATACGTCCCAAACAACCCCTCTAGTTAGAGGTGGAGAATTATGAGTTCTCCCCCTCTAAGTAGAGGGGTTTTAATTAGCTCTCAGTGGCGCGATAAATCTCGTTAAATACCTATTTAAGAGTGCTAAATACTGTTGAGATAGTGTTAAATGAGAGGTAAGTATTAGCGCGGAGCTAACCACAGCCATCAACTGGCCATCACACATATCAAAGTGATGGCGGGGCATCCGCATCACGATCACATCAAACGCCTGCCACCCCACCGTATGTCGACACCGCCGTGCTTAATAATCACGCTAAAATCACCAGGAAATCAGGGTGGCCTCAGTAATTAATAAAAAGCCGGTGTGCCTATTATCCCATGTATCAAAGTGATGGCGGGGCGTCCGCATCACGATCACATCAAAACCCCCGCCGCCCTACCGCCTACCGTAAGTCAACGCTGCCGCCTTCAATAATGCCCCGAAAATCACCAGAAAATTAGGTTGGGCTTATTAATTAATTAATAACAAACAGTCACAGGGTCGCAGACTGCGGAGTGCGCAAATACACGGAAACCGTCAACTCCTCCGTGGTCGAAGAGTGGATCGGCGTAGGACTTTCAAGGGCACAACTGACCTTCCACATCACTGGAGAGTGGCCTTCGGCATGAAAGGGAGAAAACCACCCCTCGCCCGACACAGAATACCGATATTTCGAGGCGACCATAGATTTGATCGGATCATCTCAATCGGGAATCTCCCATCGAAATCGTTGTCTGAGCCCCAGCAAACGGGGTCGGTGGTCAACCTCAGAGGAAAAGGCGAAATAGGGTGTGCAAATGAGATATCTTGAGACCTGCTGACCCAAAACAGTTGCAGACTGGATGGGGGCCACAACACACATGTCCTTGCAAAACACCACGGCTAATGCAGGCATGAATTCAGCGCAGCTTCGCGAGGGTTTCCAGGGCAAAGGTGACTTGAAAACACTGGAAGAGGGAGGCGGTGATGTCGGAGAACAGTTGAACCGGTCACCCCGGATTCAAGAGTTCACTTTGAACATTTTTTTGCATCAAGAAACCCTGGATATTACTTACTAACTGGTGGAAAGCAGCCTCATCTTGATTCAATTTTTCGAACTCATGTTTGAACATGCACTTCGACACTTGCTTGAATACATGTTTTGAACGTGCCTTAGGTAGCCTTCAAGTCAAGCTCCACACTGTGCACCAAAAAATTCAAAGATATACCAATATAATTTATCTTGAGCTGAGATACACACATTAAATCCTTTCGTGTCTACCCAAGCAGCAGAGCTTTATTTCTTTTCCATCAGCCTGAGAGTCTGTTTGTGACCCGCCGCTTGCCGGCCATTCACTCTCATTATTGTGCCGCTGCCCTGCTTAATAATGCCCCATAAAAAATACAGCACCCCCTAGCTTTCTTCGGACCACGAGGCCGTCGTGCGTAATGCGCAAGATGTTCGCGAAGGCGCCCACGATCTCATCAATACCCTCCTTCTCATCCTTGCTCTCCTCGGGAACCGGAGCAAGCATGCCCATGCGCTCACCACCCGAGATAACTTGCAGCGCCTCGCTGTCCCATCACAATGGTGATGTCTGCCGTCACCGTCGTGTCAAACGCTCTCCCATCATCTCGCTTAGCCTCTCGCTATCCGCTCCTCGCTGGCCGCAGTCCATCAGCTATATAGTGCCTACGCGCCTCGACGACGAATTGTAGTAATATACCGTGTATCCATCTCGTAAATGCGAAAGTCGGGGGAGTTCGGGCCCAGATCGGAAGGATCGGACCTCTACTCCGATTGGCTGGATCACTCGGACCGGCTTCGGTATCTGCCGGAATGCGCACCAAAAGTCGTTATTGAAGAGCAGCAGGGAATGTAAGGCAAATGTGAAGTGACAGAATGAATTTTAATGGTTCCAATACCATTATGACAGTGCTATATGCAGAACCAAGTGCTCAGGATTTACAGTACTTCAATTACCAAATCTGTCCGCCAAAATGGACCCTGATTGCAAACCATTGCAATTTCTGCCTGTATAACATCTGCAGAAAATGCAGGAAAATGCTAAAAACAGTCCTCCGGGTCATATACCAAACATATTGCAAGATGCCACCCGGGGGGGAAGGTGGGATATGACTTTGGGAGTTGGGTTGAGGTTAACTCAAAGTGCGAGGCCTACAATATTGCAAACTCAGTTGGTTTTTGGCTGATTTTGAGTCCAATATTCATTCAGAGCTCCCTATGGACTAAATACCCCTGATCTTTCGACAGTTTATAGTTCTATGGACCCAGTCAATGCCCTTTGAGGACGCAGAACTATGCTCCACCTCTCATGGCTCGCAAAATTGGCCAAAGACCTGAAAAACCATCCAATTTTCAAATGTCCACAGCACCTCTGGAAATGTCATATATTGTAGAAGATATCTAGAAAGTGGGATTCCTCCATGGCCGATACATTTGCTCGCGGAATAGGCCTACAACGAGGGTTCAACATCCACGGACTCATATGCAACAAAAAGATTGTAGAGAACATATGAAGTCTCAATTATATTTTTCTCTGGCTCTTGAAACTAATTAATATAGTCTGAGTCAACCTATTGCAGGGTTGAGTCAAAAAACAAAAATTAAACATTACAATGGCGGGAGACGGTGTTTTGCTGTAAGCACCCTGTGTAAATTAACAATATGTGTAAATCCTTCTCAGAAAGTCCGGGAGAGTATAATGAATGGCATAAACTAGAAATTAAGTGTCAGGGGAGCTTTGAAGGCGCTATGGATTCAAAAGTACACCCTGTTCGCCGTGCCGATCCTGATTGGGATGCGTGATCAGATATCAATCACCGTGAGAAATATGCATTGCTCGGGGCCTCGGGCGACTCTGTACATCTTTCCCCGCTCTGCAACTGTTTTGGGTCAGCAGGTCTCAAGATATCCCATTTGCGCACCCTATTTCGCCTTTTCCTCCGAGGTTGACCACTGACCCCGTTCGCTGGGGCTCAGACAACGATTTCGATGGGAGACTCCCGATTGAGATGATCTGATCAAATCTGTGGTCGCCTCGAAATATCGGTATTCTGTGTCGGGCGAGGGGTGGTTTTCTCCCTTTCATGCTGAAGGCCACTCTCCAGTGACGTGGAAGGCCGGTTGTGCCCTCGAAATTCTCCACCTCTAACTAGAGGGGTTTTTTGGGACGTATGGGTGATGAGACCCGGCGGATTTAAATTTTCGACCCCAAAAAAAATATTGCTGGATGCCCCTAGAATCAGTTGTGTATGGACCTCCCAAAATTTGAGAGCAAGGCGTAGGTGCCATCCTAATGAACTCGCGACAGCAATCAGTTCGCGACAGCAATCAGTTCGCGATGAAAATAGGCTCAAACAGACTATCGCATGAGGGACTGCTTCAATGAAAATTCTATTCTTCTGCTATTATTTCCAGCAATTCATCTATTGTGCTAAGGGGTCCCAGGCCCATCTCCCAACGTACACCCTTCGCCTCCGCCATGCGCGCAAACTCGGCCTCGTCCTCCTCCGCCAGCTGCCCTTCTGTGCGGAACCCATTATCGACGTAGCGGATGAGGCCGCCCGCAGTGAACTGGGTGAAGGAGATGCGTGTCTCCTCGGTGCGCACGGGGACGTTCGAATGTGCGATGGTCGCTGATGGCAGCAGGATAAGAGCGCCGTGAGGGAACTCGACGGCAAGCTTGAGATCCCAAAGGACCAAAGGCCCGCTGCGGGTCGCATCGAATTCGCCGGCCGATTGGACCGTGCACCAGCCAAACGGGACGTTCAGCACGTTGCGATGGCAGAACGTCCAGACGTGAGGGCCAAAGTTGAAGGGCGCGCACGAAAATACCGAGCGTTTGAAGTTGCGAGGGAGACCGGGTAGATGGGCGTGGAGTGCCTCATTGTGCTTGCGGTAGTATTTGTAGAGGCGGGGCGCCCACATCGCAAAGGAAACTAGAGGGTGTCAGTGCAAGGTGATGGCATATGTACAGCATGTACAGCTCGCGAAGGCCGCCATGCGCTGGATGGCCATGCTGCCAAGGAGACGCTCGGCGATCCCCGCGTACTGGGGGTCGACGCGCAGGGCCGACGGGACGGTCTGCCCCTTCCCGTAGGACAGGCCAGCGTTGATTACGGCGAAGAGGCCGCGTCGGTGCCGGCGCATCGTTGTGGGGAAGGTGGCCGCCATCCCCTCTGCGGTGATGAGTTGGTATGCTTCAAGCACGTCCGCATCCCACACGGAGTCACGCCGCTGGCCTACGAGCACAGCGAAGATACGCCCATGTGCATCTACGAGGGGCCGGGTGTCACTAATCCGCGGTGAGTCGGGTATATGAAAAGGAGGGACGGGATTCACGCACTAGCCGTTCCATTTGACAACGTCGAAGCCCATGCGCACCAGCTCCTTGAGGGGTCGCGGCTTCTTGCTCCCCCACTTCTCATCAGGGCTCTCGACCTTCGCGGCGTACGCTCAGTGGGCAGCAGGGAACATGATCGCGTCAATCGCGACGCACAGGGCAGTGGCGAGCGGGGCGCGGGCGTGCTTGCGCAGGGTCGAAGTACGCAGCGCGTGTCCTTCCTTCTCAATCTTGTGCGTGCGCTTTGCTGCTCGATTGCGGTGGGAGTGCGTCTGCAGCTTCTTGCCAGCATGCATGTTGTCGAGGGCTGTGCAGGCACGCTTGAGGGGCGGGGAGGGCTCGCAGTCGGGCGCCGGGTGTGGGGACACGTTGTCCACGTCGTTCCAAGGGTCGGGGGCAGCGGGGAGTGGCACGACGAAGTCATCCACGTCGTCCGGAGAGCTGGGCGCGATGCTGTCCATGCCGGGGGTGCATTCGAAGGAAGGGGGCGGCGCGCAGTCTGGGATGGGGGGAAGGGACGCGTCGTTGACGCGGTTGGGTCTGGCTGCGAGTGGGGTGCTGAACTCGATGCCGTCCCGTCGGGGGCGCATTCGAGGGAAGGGGGCGGCACACAGTCTGGGATGGGGGGAAGGGACGCGTCGTTAACGCGGTTGGCTCTGGCTGCGAGTGGCGGGACGTGGCCGTCCAGGCCATCCGCGGTGGTGTCCTCGTTGTCTGACTCGTCGTCCGAGTCCTCGTGGTCCTCATCTGCACCCTCGCGCTCCAGGACGACGGGCTTGATGAGCGCCGCCGCGAAATCGAAAGCATGGTTCATGAGAATAGAGATAGGCGTGAGTGCGGGCACCGGTGTGAATGGCGAGAAAACGGTGCCACTACGCGTCTACAAGGAGGGTGAGTCACGGCCACGAATGAAGGAGGTGCATACGTACCTGTCGTTGCTCCGACACCTAGGACATCGCGGGTTCCTGAAAAAGAAACGCATCAGTTATGTTCTGGGGGCTTTGCGACTAGTCTCCCTGTGTCTCCCCCACGGCACGATCCCAGGGCTGAGTTCGTTGGCAGAGGGAGACGCAGGGAAATTGATTGATAAAAACGAATGACTTACGAAGTGGCGACTGGGCGGGAGACGGCAGTAGAGGATGAGGGAGGCACGATGAGGTGGCAAGAAGTGATGATCGCAGTGATTGATCATCACCGCATCACCAGCGTGACCAAACGCGTACACCAAACCGCGTCCAGGTCTCGACACGATTATGGCACCGGCGCTCTCCGTGCAAGGTCGGCGCGACAACAGGAAAACCGCAACATCTGCCTCCGCTCGCATACAAATTGGAGGAACGTACCGCAATGCCAAGGGCCGCTTGGTCAAGAAACGAGCTACGCTCACGCAAGCTGAGACCAGGCTCCTCAAGGAGGAGGACGACCGTAGGGAGGTCGACCGCCGAGCAGGCAAGGGTTTTCAATCTGGATTTTTTTCGACTACTTGCTGACTTGTATCCAGCTATGACGGCCACTCAGCATCGCGAGGAGGACAGGACCCGTGATGTCCCCGATCCAATCGACGAAGATGGCGCAGACAATGGCGGGAATTTTCGTGCCTACGAGGAAGACGTCCTGCAGGGGCAGGTCGCCACGGACATCAGCCACGCCGGCGAGGATTTAACGGAGGAAGAGGTGCATGACACCGACTGCAGCCTCCTGGACGAGTTACGGTCACCTCACAAGTGCGTGCTGTATTCTTCTAATTTTTCTTCAGTTCTCACTCTTCCTTTCCAGTAAGCTTTATCCGCGAGCTCGCGACACTCGTACGCGCCGCGATCGTACACACAAATTATTTGATGCTTTCACACCTTAACTGGAAACAATGGCGGACTGCTATCTCGAATGGCGTCTCACAGTGGCCGAAGAGGGGCTGGCCGCGACGTACAAGCTGCCTGAAGGCTCCGTTGTGCAGGAAACTCGCCATGTCCTGGTAGTAGATATGTTTTGTGAGTGAAGTTCTGGTCGCGTGTACAAAACTACTATCCTGACATTATTTTAAGCCTCCTATGAGACTGAGGTGCCCATAATCCAAGGCGATGCGCTGGTCGCCTCGGCCTTTGTACGCCAGGGGCTTATGCCCGTCTCCCCTTACTTCCCCACCTTCGTCCTGACCATCCGGGCCCTCGAGGCTTACCGCGTTGTACATCTGCGCTGCCCACGCCTCGGTGTACAGGCGTGGATGCGCGCACTGTGCGACATTCATGGGGTCCCCGTGCGGCGTACCTGGGAACGCAGTTCTCGATCGCCTTCGACCTCTATCTCGCGATCCGTGCCATCGTCGACAATTGCGTCCAGGCAGCATTGGGATGGGACACGCCCAACTGGCGGCTGAAAAATGCCTGCCCTTGCTGCCTTTACAAGCTGGAGGGCAAGGGCGAACTGGCAATTCCCATCCTTTCCACCATTGACGGCAACAACTCGTTGAAGAGGTTTATGACGCGCGAGCGAGACGAGTGGGAGGAGGACGCAAGACGACGTCCGGTGCATCCAAGGAGCGCATTGATGACCGTGTAGCCCCCGGGGACTACTACCTGTCGCGCGAGGAAGTGGACCGCTGGGCGAAGGAAGGACTGGAGGACATGCTGAAGGGGTTCGTCGCGGACGAGGACTGGGTGGAAGAGGAGGACGGGTGTGCGGAGAGATGGCAGAATATGAAGGAAGAGGTGACATCGGCGTGCTGGGGATGTACGACAAGACGGGGTATTTCCCTGCTCTCTGTCGCCACGGGTTTGTCCTGATCATTGTCGACATGGTGAAGAGTGGGGAGCTGTGAGTGTTCTTTCTTTCCCTTTTGTTTCCTGCTGACCGATACCTATAGGGCAAAGTACGGGTTCGCAATCGTCAACCACCTCCTGCTCATTCTTGGCAAGCTGGGGCTGGGCTACAACATCGGGTGCAAGTTCGGGAAGATGGTGCGAGCCCACCCTGGCCTTGCGGAGCTTGCACAGAACACCGGGTTCAAGTCCTTGGTGGGCGCATTTCACGGGTCTGCACATGGGCGCCGCTGCCAAGTGTGTAACCTCACGACATATGTCCCCGGTGTCAGGATGGAGCCGCTGGAGGGGTGTGAGATTCACTTTTCGAAGTCGAACGTGCTTGCGCCGGGGACGCGGCATGCCAGCAGGTTCCACCGCCAGCAGGCAATCACCACGTATATCAAGCACACAGACACGTTTGATACGTACGCAAATTTGAGTGAGTTTCATTCTCCTGTGTTCGGGCGTGGAGACCTTTAATGACATGTGACAGGTCTCGTCCTGTGCAGCAAGTACCGCCACGCCTTGAACATGAAGCAGACGCTCCCTGCACTACAGGATTCGATGCGGCGGCTCGGCATCTCAACGCGCGACGTATTCGGGACCTTGCTCGAGAAGGAGAAGGTTTTTCTTGCCACGCTGTCGAAAGAACCTATACAGGAGACCTGGGAAATGGAATACTACCAGAAACTGGTGAATCTGCTGGACCACGAGTAAGTTCGCCGTCCACGTTGTGAGCGAAATTGACCAGATATATTACAGGGAGCGCCTTATGTATATCATGCAGGAGGCGGCGCCACCCTTTCCGCTAGCGACAGACACCGCGGGTTACCAACGCGCAGCCAAGGAGACACGCGCTATCGAGACGTGGAGGAGGCACGCGATGGAGCTCGTCAGCAAGACGCTCGAGGCTGTGCACGACCTGGAGCGCCGGCTCAATACGGAGCGCTGGGAGCCCGGGACAGATAAGTGGGAGGCAGCCGCGATGATGGTGGGCAGACGGCGGTACCAGCGCGCTCGACGAGCTGGAGGGCCTGATCATTGCACGGATCTTCGAACTCAGCAAGGTTAATCTCGCGGGCACCGGTATGTTTCTTGTGAATGTACTGACTCGATATAACATGTACGTGCTCAGGGTACAAAATACGGAAGCACATCGCAAAAGGCCTCCAGGCACGCTCCAAAGCCATCAAGTCCGCGATCGACCGGTACAATCTCGCTGCCGACTTGATGATCCCGCCCAAGATTAATCTATCTTGGGAGGAGGTTGTCGAGTACGCCTTTCTGTCCGACTTCGACCTGCTCCACGAGGGGAGGGAGGACATCCGGGGAGAGATCTGGGCGTCTCCAGCAGGGCGCATCGCAATGGATCAACACTTCAAGCTTCTCCTCGCCGACGAGATCATCCGCCTCAACATCGAGCTCCAGCGCCTGGTCACCTATATGACCGACGAAGAGGGCTTCCTCGTCCACCTCGAGATGCGGTTGCGTGCAGAGGACAAGGACGCCCTGGCATACCAGGTGCAGGTGCACCGGATGGAGCGCGGCCGCTTCAACACGCAGCACATGGAGCGCCTCGTGAAGCTGAGCAAGGAGGCAGGATTCAGTGGCAGCATCACGGCCGGCGTGAGCATCTGCAGGGAGCGCCATGTGCACGGCACCCCCAGCATGACCCGCCGTGCTGCAGCACGCGACGGTGATGTGCTGATGCGCGACTCTGGCGGTGCTTTGACTCCCGTGCCCGAGGACAGCGACGACGAGGACGAGGAAGACACCGATGACCTGGCGGATGCCTTCGCGCATGTCGTGCGCATCACTATCAACGGCGCGGCGGCGGCGGCGGGTGGGTAGGCAGGGTAGTGTGGTGTAAATGTAGACTTGTTTGTATGTTACGTCCTTTTATATACATTTTTTGTGCTTGTAACATTCTAATATGGACGTGGATAACACCCTAATTTTATCGTGATTTTACGGGCATTATTCCGGGCGGCGGCGTCAACTTACGGTGGGCCGGCAGCATTCTGATGCCGTCGTAGCGTGGCCGGTACCCGCCAGCTTCGTTTCGCACGGCAATCACTGTCGGAGTGTGAAATGCCGGGGCCACACCGGTGCCATCAAATTCTGCCAGTCCATTGTGCCCCTATTTGAGTCAATTCAATACTCAGCCCACTTGTTTCCCGTTCTCCCTTGACCTTGTACCACCACATAATTCAATATTCACAATACCGTGTACCTTGTACAGTGGACCCCCGATCCTTGAACCGCCCCCACTCCTTGAGCCACATTCATCAAACGATGTCGGCCACAGTTTTGTAGGAATTGCTTAGATATTTTGTAGGGTGGTGTAGGGTCCATATAAGCATCCTATTGGGGGGTTTGGGTGCCAACAGCCTTGTTCTGCCTCTTCAGCATGCAAATTTGCAGCCATAATGAGGTAAAAATGATGATGGGCACTTTGATATACCTCGCTGCGGCACATTGGACTCTAGTCCGCAAATCTGGACATAATTACACATATCTTGCCTGATCATGTTCCATTTGAGCATCAATTTGGAGTACTAGAATCCATGCTACACCCAATATTCAATCAGCATAAATCAAGGATGGTATGTACAGTCCGAGTTAGGTAAGTAGATGTAGTGCCACTGAAGGTTTTACTCCAGATAAATTTAAGACATCTATACAGTCTCTTGGAACTCTACAATCAATATTTTTACCGCCTTATCAATCCCATGTTCGACACTGATTTCCGCCAGGCAAGCAAACATATGTGATGGCTCCACAAAAATTAAAGGGATCTCAATGGCCTCGGTGAACTGTAGAATAACTATTTCCACTGCTTTCCTTCGGGAGGATTGCCTGTTCAGCTCCGATTTTGCTGGGAACTCATCCGTGATTAACAGGTTATCCAGTCCAAATGGGAAGGGGATGAGGATAATAGGCCGGCGGTCATTTGATGGCGGTGTGATGGTGCCGGGTGGCCTCGGGATTTCAAACTCCGATGGGTGATGGCTTCCCAAAATGGACCTGGCGGGTAACGGCCACCGTACGTCGTGATGCGTAAGGGCCCGCCATCACCTGCATCAAGATGATGGCGGCCGTTATTATCTCCCGCTATCTCTTAGCTCTGATTTAATGCTATCTCGTCGCTATTTAGCACTCTTAAATAGCTGTTTAACGCGATCTCCTGCGCTACGCGGAATGAGTTAAAAGCCCTCTAGTTAGAGGGGGAGAACTGCTAGTTAGAGGGGAGAACTGCTAATTCTCCTCCTCTAACTAGAGGGGTTGTTCGGGCTGCATAGGTGGCAGCGCCGCAGCGGACTACTACGGCAATCATGACGCCTTTGATGATGGTGGGAAAAACAGCCGTACGCTAACCTACGCTAACAGAATTTACACGCCTTCCCAGTAATCCCGCGCGAATCGTGTGGTGTGTGTGATGTCTATTGCGCATAGTTACTTGCTGTCGCTCGTTGGGCTATCGCTCCCAACGAGCGCTACAAAGTCCATTTCCTGGTACAATCAACACGTAGGTATATATAGGTAGCGAATCTCCAGTCTCCACGCCCCGCGTACAGGGTCTTGAAGCTTCGTCGTTTGCTCGCAATGCCCGCCGCAGCGACAGTGCATAAACACCACCTAACGGCGAAAACATTGCAGATAAAAACCGAGGCGGCCAGACCCAGGATCCCAAACGCCTTCGGGTCACTGGATTACCAAAACCGAATCGTATGCGGATGGCGCCCGCTCGCCAGGCGTATCTGCGCTACATTGCTCGTCAGACTCGAAAACTGCAACCAAGGATCAGCCTCATTATTTCAAATATCAAGTTGTAGGATTTACCCCAACGCCAATGAACGTCTCCGCGCCGGTCAACACGGCCATGTCGACCGCCTGCGCGACCGCGCGCTCCTCCAGCGTGAGGGTCATATCGAGCGTGCTCGACACCGCCTCCCACCCGTCGGCTTTCAACAGCGCAGTAAGCTCGTCGACCGAGCGCCGCTCGCTGTCCGTCGCGATGTACACCGTGCGCAGCGCCTGCGGCGCAAAATTGTCCCCGGTCACCGCCGCCTCGCGCACGGCGCGCACGCGCCGTACGATGTCCTGCTGCGAAGGCCAGCAGTGCGCGAGTACCTTCTCCTTGTGCGACCCCTCGCCGGCCTCCAGGGCGTCCGGCAGATCCGGGTACACATCCCCCGTCTCGTTTGCTAGCCACGCGCGGACGCCGGGGCTGGAGAGCCGGTTCCAGGCCTCATACGACGCGCCGTCATTCGCGAGGGCTACGCAGTGCTTCTTGAAGTCGCCGCGGCGCACGTGGAGGCCGAGGAGGCCCGCGAGCGGCGGGTGCGCAGGACGGTAGGGCGCGAACTGGACGGCCCCTGCCGGTGTCGGGGCGGGGGCGAGGTACGGCGGGGGGCGCGCGGGGCTGAGAAGCGCGAAGTTGCGAGCGATGGCGCCGGCGATGAGGGGGGACCAGGAGAATAATTGCAGAGCGGGGGAGGCGCTGTATGTGGGCCAGAGGTCGAGCGGGCGCTCGGTGTAGAAGAATCTGTGGCCGTGTCAGCGGTGTTTAATGACGCGGAGCAAGGCGCGTACCGGTAGTCGAACGGGGAGTCGATGCTAATGCATGACGCGTCGAGCGCGCGGAGGTGGGTACTCAGCTTGGCCATGATTGCTGCTCCGCCGCTCGAGCCGTCTAGCCCGAGGCTGGAGAGCGTGTCGGCGAGTTTGACTGTTACGACGCGCGCGGGGGGCAGGCGGTGTTCCACCATGCCTCCGAGACGGCGCGCCGCCCGGGGCTGTCATTATCACCCTCCGGGGACAATGGCCCCCGGCAGTGGGACCTGACATGAAGGCGTTCGCGGGAACGTGCAGCCAGTGCCGCACCCCCGCAAGTTTATCGGGGAAGGGCGGGTGGTCGCGCGCGATGTAGTCAACGAAGACGTACGCGCGATCGGACAAGTACGCCAGGTGCGTGTTCACCAGCCTATAAAGAAACGCGTTAATTCGAATTACGGGATTTGTGCGAGGTATCGGATCCATGGGACGCACTGTTCTTGTAAAACATTATTCCACCTGTTTTCGAATGCGGTCAGCACTCCAGCAAACCCCAACAGAGATGTCATATGTACCCAGCGCCCCAGGTTTCGCCGGGAAAGAAAAGGTATCTGAGCCTGTGTCAGTTCGGCTGCCGAGGGCCGAATGCGCTGGCGTACCGTGGATTCGACTCGTTGGCCGTGTGCTGCGGGAGATCGTGCTCATATTGCCTGATGTCGTGGAACATCGGCAGCCCCAGCGCCTCCATTGCCGCCGCGTCGATAACACTGGATGGCTCGTCTCTCCGCTGGCCCCACGACTCGCGGGAAAGTATGAACCATAAAACGACTAGGGTGAGCGAGCCGTAGAGGCCAATTGCGAGCAGACGGGGGGAAGCATGGGGCAACTTGGACGTCGAGGCGGTCATGCGGGGTGCAGCAGAGTAACGCGGGCAAAACGCGGGACAGAACCATCATGTCGGCATGTCGTACGAGACACAGCAATCCAACAGCAATCCCACGCGGGTGGTCGCACCGTTGGGCGCTTGCTGCGTTGCGCCGCCTCTTCGACGCTGTTTCACCGTGGCGGATTCCCGATCCGGTCTTACCTCGAGTGTCAAGTAAGGATTTTGATGATTCCGTTCCTTCTTCCGATTGCCCAAGAGCTGCTGAATCCTCGGAAAGTATACTGAAATTCGCGCCCGTTGGACTTCCAGAGAGGTTCCGAGTCGAACGGACCATTCGTCTTGTCGGGAGAAGCATCAATATTTGATTGCCGGTACCAGAAGCTGATTAAACCGTGTCGGGATCAAATCGGGATACAACGGGATATATATAGTTAGGGGCGGGTAGGATGTGGTGCTGATCCAATTAAGTATATGTAAGGGTGGGCAATACAGATGCGAGGGCTCACCTGTTCCCTAGATCGAACAGGCGTATGTTGATCTGAGACCCAATATTACTTCGCGATCGCACTACCCATAATAAATACTGACCAGAGAAACCGTATCCGATTGTGCCGATTCAGATTGCGCGGAGAATACTTGAACCAGCTCTTCGTGGCGTTTCTCAGCCTGCTCGCGCATATCCGCCATCTCAGTGCTTGCGAGGAGGGAGCTTCGAACCCAAGTACAATCAGGGTCGGAGGGCTGATAAAACCTTTTCACCCTACATTTGAAAGAACTTCAAGGTCTTCAAAATCAGCTTGGGGAATGTTCAGCGGTACGAAACTCCTTCGTTTGTAAACTGGTTTATAAACAGCCGTTTATCAACCTGTTTCTAGATGGTTAAGGTGAAACGGTCGGTTTTTACATGTCTGATGGGGTGCCCACTATCACTGACGGACAGCTAACAATATTTCGTGGATAATCTTTTGGTCTTTGGGTTCTGTGGAAAATTTGAGTCTATTTGAGTGTACAATCAGATTCGTATCCATCTTTTCACAGGGTGTGCCCTGGTGTGCCATTTAGTTGATGCAAAACGGTCCACTTGTTGCCAAACGAGATCATTTTTTCCTGTCAGGTCGTGATGTAACACTTTTCTGATTGCTGCCCTCATGCCAGGGGCATCTTCTGGCGCAGCACCTCGAAACTTAATAGACAGGTTCCCCTGCATCCATTGTACCTCTGAAATAATTCCTCCCATCCGCTTGATCGAGTACTGTACGGACATGTATGGGAGCAACGGCTCCTGGCACCGTGACATTCCGTCGCCACGCGGATTAACGCAACGGCACCCAGGTGACCGTGACCGTCGCCAGATTGGGCAACGGCCCCTGTCCACTGTTCTGGAGGCCACCGAAAAATATACTTATTCGGACAACAATGGAAAACAACGGTGGCATGTACTTATTCATAAATACTTCATCTAGACACTGCAAAAAAAATCCTCTCCACTCCGTGCTACTTGCTGGAATGGCCCACAAAAAATCCGCTCCTAAGCCCGCTACGGGTCCTCCTCAGGGACTTGTTTCGCGCATTGAATATCTCCATACACTGCTCCGGAACCTCCCTAAATCTCTCCCCGACAATCCCGAAACCTCACCATATAGATTCCACTTTGATCAAGGCCGTCTCGATGACGACGGTTATTTTGCTGCGGCCGGCCATGCACTCGAAGTCACGATGACGCTTAGCACATATTTATACCAATTTTATTTTTTTCCGAATTTTATTTATTTATTTTGAATGTCACGCCGTTTTTGAACGCAACGGACCTCATCGTGACCGGGACATGCAGTGGGTTGGGCAACGCAACGGACCCCTCCGTGACCGTGACCGTTGCTCCCATACATGTCCGTACAGTAGTAAGACAATTTTCTTTTTCCAATGCAAATGACCTCAATTTAGCTATGGCAGAGGCTATTGTTGGTATGGTTTGATAGATTCACAAGGCCCTCCGGGCATCCCTGTAACCTCCTCCGCCCCCTTTCCCCTTGTGATTTTAGCTTTATATCCATATCCGGATTTCCCCCTATCCTCCGACCTCGTACATTTCCGCTACCCTACTACTATATACCTTCTATAATACCCTGAGTCACCCCTAACCTCTACCTATCTTCCTCTCCAATTACGTTGATGCTCCCTCCCAAGCTCTGCATCATCGTCCTTTCCCTTTGTGATACACTTAACATGAGCAGAATGAGAGATACTATCAATCACTGGGTAGTTGACCACCTTAGTGTTTTTGTTGTATCTTTGAAGCCATCAGTAGACTGTCGGGTTTCGCCAGAGTTCACAAGAATGGCATGCATCCTAGGAGTATGTTAAACACATTTAGCGGAATTTAGATCCTGTTTCGAGTAGCGAGCAATTTATTTCTGGGCAGCATTCGAAAAACGGGGTAGTTGACCACTGCCTTGAAGACACTGCTGAGGACGGAATTGAGGCTACCCAGTGTCTCGGTGGTCTTTGGAGGTTCCAGGCTACCATTTAGTGTACCTTGTACTTGACTCCAAGACATAGGTGCACATAGAAATTTTATTCTGAAGTGCAAG
The DNA here is from genome assembly GCA_029378255.1 of Mycena rosella. Lineage (NCBI taxonomy): Eukaryota > Fungi > Basidiomycota > Agaricomycetes > Agaricales > Mycenaceae > Mycena > Mycena rosella. The sequence continues at coordinate 11,750 of JARKIE010000205.1, read as the reverse complement.
CCAAGAGGGATTTTACAGCTGCTCAACTAACTGACTGCCATGCAACCAGCAGATCCAATAGGTGGATGAAATTTGAGTTCAGTCGGTCTCACAGGATATAAATGAACATCTTTGGTTCCGAGTTTCAGCCCCATGCTATCGAGAACTCCTAGAAAAATCCAGGAGTCAGGACTCCGAAATTTGTGTGATTTGATGTATTGGACGGTGGCGAGGGAGAAATAAAAGATAGAAAACATCGGAAGACCCCCAAATTTGAAGCATACAATACCCATATGAACCATATCAAGTTTCGGGTGGTTATTCGAATCCAGGCGCCGCACGACACTAGATAACTGTAGGACAGAAAATCTTCACAAGAGCAGAGTCACATAGAAATAAAGTTACAGGGTTGCCGGAGCAGGCAGGCGTCTAGGCATGTCGCGGGACTCGCCATTGTGATCGTAACCTTTTCAGCTAGCCCCTAGGTCGGACCGGTTTCGGGAGATGCCGTTGTGATCGTGAGGACAGAATAAAGCTTTTCAGCTGCCGGATTAGGCAAGAGTCCAGACCGCTCTTTCGGGGGATTTGCCAGACGGTCTCGGCAGATGCCTTTGTGGTCGTGAGGACAGAATAAAGTTTTCAGCAGCCGGATTAAGCAGAAGTCCACACCGCTCTTTCGGAAGTTGCCGTTGTGATCCTATAAAGCCGCCGGATTAGGCAGGAGTCCAGACCTCGGTCGGATAGCCGGACATTGCCGCTTTGATCATAGATCTGGAATTTTTGGTGACAAACCTGTTTCCCTAGTCGGTTACAGGAATATAGGCAAGCAACAGACCTGAAATTTTCATGTAAAATTACCGGTGGGGCAAAAATTTGGACTGGGAGGCAGCCTGGGGAAAAACTTGGTGGTGTGTTCGTAAACCAACTTTGTAAACCGATTTTTAATGCCCTGGGCAACAAAACAAACCCCTAAGGCCAGATCTCTAACCTGACCTTACAACCACAAAGAGAGAATCACACCCTGGGAATCAACATGGAATCGTGGGGATTGAGGCTAAGGATTTTGTCCCCACCACTGGAGGCTCACAAAACGTAACACTTGCGAAACACCGTCTCGGTATCGCTGAGTCGGACGTCGACCACATTTGCAACCTGTCCATTGGCAGGTGGCGGGTAAAACTCCGGATAATAGATTAGCTCAGCTAGGTCCCTTTTCGGAACGTCTCCGAGTTATAGATTATAGTACATCGACCTATAATGTACTACCCCCTACGCTCGGAACCCCGGCGCGGCGCTAAGGGCGGAATCTCCTCCCCTATATTCCAGAAGGAGGACGCGGGGATGAAGGGATGAAGAAAATGTTCGACCCGATATCTGTTTTTCGAAACCCGACACGGACCTTGCCTTCTCCGCAACACTCCAGGAGGGCATGATGGTGTTGCTCCTGGCATGCATTTTTTCTCTCTTTCTCTCTCTTTATTGAAGGATCGAAGATTCAGACTACATTTGTGGGTCTTATGCGCCGAAGGTCAAATTTGATGATTCCAACCGCACCCCTGAGTTCAAAGTTGCTATCGCTGGAGCCTGGAATCTGCGTATATATTTGGATTCAACCATCTTCGTACGATTACCCATTCGTTACTTGTCTGCTGAGCTACCCATTCATGCGCATTGGCGTGCTACTGCGTGTATCTTGCGCATGGCTCTGAGTAGCCAACAGAGCTAATCAAAAGCTGCGCTGTACGGTCCCTTTATTCTTCGCAAGTTCATTGGATTCCGCGTTTATCACTTCAGCCTCCGGTTCCTGGACGTCGCAAGCCGGGCAGCACTTGGACTTTTGTCCTTATCGTATCCCCTGAAGGAAATATATGAGTGCTATTCCGGGTTTTGTCGATTTATAGCGCATTCCTTGCGCCACACATTGACAGCAACGAGTTCACGTTCGTGCAACCCAAGCACAATGGGCCGGTCTGGGCGAGGGTGCGCTTCCAATGTAGATTCTCTTACTGGTGGTTCCTGATCATTCGTTCCGATTTGGACACGGACTCTCACAACTATATCAGGGGCGCTGTCTCCATAAATACTCCAAGCCTCCTTTCCAGCCCCTCGCAGTTTACTAGTTCTATCCCCGATTCCAGATATGAGTTCCAACGGCACTATGCCGGATCTCCACTCCCTACCAAATGGCACACGGCCTACCAACGCCATCCGCAACAACGGGCCGAATGATCTGGTCCTGGAGCGATTCAAACTGCGAGAGCTCGCGGAGGGATGGCCCATGTATAGGTGTGGGCATTCAGTCTAATTCTTCACCGGAGCATGCTTATCCTGCTTCTTGGAAGAGATGCGCGGGAGTGGGAGAACTTCCGCTCGATATTCCACCCGGGCGCTTTTGTCTACACGACCTGGACCGGACGTATTTCCATCGACGACTTCATCATGATCTCTCAGGAAGGGATGGACCGTGGCGCCTCTATCATGCACCGGATACACGGCTCGTCGGTTGACCTTGGTAAGCGACATGGTGATGTGAGTTCCTGGATTCTGAGAAGAGCAACAGCCGGCACGAGAGCGGTGGTGAAGATGAAAGCGACGATAACCCAACGATTTGAGCTCCCTCCCAACAGGTTCGGTTCATCTTCCACACCATATCGCATTTCTGAACGGTACCCATTTCAGCGTATTGGTCGATGCGGAGACGGACTGTCGGTCCGTATCATTTCCGCGGTTCGTTTCCGCGAATTGACGCCGACTGTTTAGGTTTTGCATGTTCTTCGAGAAAGACTCGGAAAGTACATGGGGCGCGCGATTCGTGCGGCACTTTTACGAGAAGGACAAGCTTATTCCCGTTGACCCACGACACATTCCTATTATTGACGACGAGAAGCTTGCCGGGTTCCCAGCCGGGTATAGATACCTGGCGTACTGCCAGGAAGCGTGCATGCCGGGGATCAAGGTCAAACGGGATATGCCTGGGATACGGGGTGAAGAGCATGATCTTCTGCTGAGACAAGCAAAGGCGTGGCTGGATGGAGAGGACGTTGAAATATGATTGCTGGCGGAATGTCTACGGCAAATCCTGAATGCGAAGAAATTTAGGGAGGATGTTATTGGCATCCCTCGGAGAGACCGAGCGTGGAGAGCAGGGAATCCTGACCACAAGAGGCCGAGAGGTTACGAGCGCGTAAACGATATTGGACAGAGAGCTGATTTTATTTAATAAAAGACTCACTGGCTGTATGTGCCCCTAAGTAGGCTTCTCCACAGGCGCGGCGTCGAGGCGTTCGCTGCTTAATTTCCCTTCCGTGATCGGAAACGGCGCGGCCATGAGTCAGTCCCTTCGGAATCCGAGCCACCCTTGTCAATAGCTGATTTTGGCAATCTCTTACAGCTGTCGAATTCCTGGGCCCCTGTCCAGTCAACACCCCGCGATTTATTGTCAACGAGCTCCCCCAAGGCTCAATGACCGTCCTTCCTCAAGGCGCGAGCCATTTCGAGATGAATATTAGGGTCGTTCACAGTTTCCTTTTTTCTTCCCTTTTTTTCTCCCTTTTTTCCTAGATCTCGAGTTGGGCTCGGTTTTTGGCTGGGATTTCCCCCTTTTTAACTCAGAGGTGTAAAAAAGGGTTGAAAAGGTAACAAAAATCTAATCAAAAGCTCAAACAGGATGAAATGGCAGAAAAAAGCAAGAGAAAAAGGGAAGAAAAAGAAAAAGGGACGGAAAAAGTGAACACCCTGGTCCGGGACTCCCTTTTTTCATCCTTTTTTTCTCTCTTTTTCTTCATTCCATTTAGACTAGATTACAGATCTATGGAGTGCACAAGGTGAAATCAATAGACATCCAATGGGGGACTCAGGCATGACTATGGAACTCCGAGCAACAAGCTGATCCTCAAGTTTTGGAATCCGGCCGTGATGCAGATCACTCAGCACTGTCAGATTCCACGGTACCAGCTTTCTACTTCTACTCATATTTTCTGCAGTCCTGGGCCTACCCCTTGACATTATCGGCCCCACTCTGGGTGATATTGTCACTCCTGAAACTTTGTGTGAAAGAAGATTTCATTTCCATCCAAAATCTCAGCGCGAGAAATGCTTCCTTTTTATGGCGGGAGCATCCCAAAGAAGCCGAGGTTTTCGCCCTGGAAGGAGATACTTTCCTGGGACAGCAGAGACCTTTTAACATGTCCTTTTCCGCCCGTAAAATGATTTGATCCCCTGAGATTGTGAATAGCTCTGTTTTATGCTCAAAATGCTGGAGCCGTCAGCTAACAGCACATGCCGCAGTCCGTTTCACGTCCGGTTTAATCATAAACTCTTCCCTTGTCCCCAACCAAAACTGCTTATCTGCAATCACAGCATAACGGCAATCTCCGGCGGAGCTTTGATCCGCTGTTCACTTATGTAAAGTAACTGAGGCAAAATTCAGCCTTGCGGCTCAAACCATAACAATCCCCCCTCCCGCAGAAGATTGTAATTGGATTAATCCGATGGACAAGCCTGCCTCACACGGATCAATAAGCAATCAATAAGGAAGAAGGACGATCCAGTTCAACTATAGTAATACATGAGATCCTGAAATACAGTGGACAATTACAGTAGTCGAGTGCATGATAAATAACCCGAGTCATATCCCTTTGATCCTTGGTTGTACATCAAGTCTCCGTAAAGTCTAGTTCGCCGCGTTCCCGGGGACGTAATGACGGGGTCTCGGACCCTTCCGTTGAAACGTTAGCCAACCTTCGGGCGAGACACAACTGCAAATATACCTTCGCAAAAATGGTAGCAATTTGCACCTCTTGCTGAATCAACGGTTGCGCGATATTAGCTGATGAGAAACCTGTCACGTCAAAGGGGAGCATCACAACGAAATACTAGCTCTAATGAATGGGCGGGACGCAGGGGATAAGAGGGCACTCACTTTGAGGGTAAAATGAGAAATGGTCGACGTCGGTTTGAGACCTTTGGGCAGATGAATCTCGCCGTCGAATCTGCGACCATCTTGACGCGGCGGTCCGGTGTTCGCAGGCCACCAGACTGCGCGCCCGCTTTCTTCGATGGCATCCGTCGTGAGTGTGTAGGGTGTACCGAGACTGAGTAACCGGCATTTGACTTGACGGTGTAGGCGAAGGTTGACGGTGGTTGGTGTACATAGCAGATTAAGAGCTTGTAGGTCTTGGCAGAAATATATTAGGGAGCAAGGGATAGCGCTCCCCCGGGTGTAGGATAACTAGAAGTTCGTTAGACGGTTCTGTGAATTTTCACTGAACCTCACAGGCTTCGCCAACGAGAGCTGAGAACTCGCTTGTGAGCTTTAATTCGAACTGCAGGGCCCGCGAAATTGTACGTACGATGCATCTAACTTCAACTTTCCGATTACTGAACACAGTGCCTTTTAAGGTGACCATGGGACAGGTGTACCAACCGTCCGCGTCAATCTCCGGCCCTGGAATGGGCATATTTTCTTGGTATGCGAGCTGGCGAAGCGTCGACGGGGGGTCTGGACGTACAGCAGGTACGTAGACGAACATGGTCTGTAGTCTTGAGAAATTTGGTATCCGGGTTCGAGAGTACAATTATAATGGGACTCACTCGTTATTCTCGCGGAATAGTAGCGCACTGCGGGTAATTTGCACCGAAAGATAGTAATGAGCGCTGGCTTTGCTATTTCGTTCAAGAAAGGTCTGGGGAAGGGCATAGGTTCGAGCCGTCCCGGGCTTTGCCGGATCTGGGAGAACTACATCCTTGGGTATATCGATTGAGAAAGGCCAATGGCAGTCTCCAGATAATGGAGGAGATACCGTCCCTGCGGCGAATTTGGACCAAAATGGGACCAGAATGTCGAGAAAACACAATTTGTTTTGTGGCTGAGGTCCGGTTAATATTTCGCCTCGTACCTGTTGACGACAGGGTCGATTCATTGAACAGATGGAGGAAATAGCGCTTACAACAATGGAAACCCTGCAGATCTTTTCGCCCCTTGGTATATGCAGTGCCAACGAGCCGTTTATTTTATCTCCCTCCAGAAATGTCGGCAAACTAGCCGAGGTGGGTGCGCTGCTGAAGAGCTTCAATGTCGGCTGTATCTTGTTTTTCTGATCCTTGAGAGAGAAAATATGCTCCGTAGACCCTCTGGACCCACCATGCTGGTGATCTCGGCGACTGTAGGCGGGCAAGGAAGCAGATGCTATAAAGGTGCCAGCCTCATAAACCGGTGGGGAGGACATGCAAGGGTGGTTTGAGGCAAGGGCACCTCAACGACGGGAAGGAAAACACGGCGTACGTAATTATAAGTTCATTCAATCGAAGCATGTCCTTCGGATCTGAGATGATGACTGAAGCCTTCTAACGGCCACACCGTTACGGCTGTTCTTTTTAACCGAGACCGCGCGTATCTTGTGATATGTTTCATACTTTCTATGTGTATCCACAGATGGTCCAGGCTGGTGTTTTCTTCGAAACCGAGTCCTCCATATTAGCGCTTGCTGCCAGGCTCGCTCGAAGAAATTGCGTACGCTCGAACCGCTGCAACATGATGGCTAGATACGAAGCATCCTCATGACGTCTTTGCGGCGAGAATCAACAAAGAATGTATGCATTCGTTCGGGGCCAGCTGCGGTGCGCTTCTTTGTTAGGCATCCAGCAGTGGCCGTCGCGTACAAGTTTTTACGGCCACGCGACGACAGCCTTCGCACGACGGCCTTTCAAAGCATCAACTCGGCGACATCGCGTGTTGCACTTCGGATCTATCTGGCATTATTAAAAGGACAGAAAGGACCCGCCCTCACAATCTTGATGAGGCAGCAACCATGCTAGCCGCTAGCTTCTCTAAACCCGGCCTTGGACATTTCAAGCATCCGTTGCACCCTCCCTCTGGTCTCCTAGGGGATAAGTTTCCCCGGGACTGAAAATACTGGCACCTCCGCTTCAGACCCTTCCATCTCTGTACACCGACCGGCTTCGTTCCCGATATCAAACTATCCGTTCGTATCGGACCAGCCTCGTGCCAGCCCGGGGGCCTAACTAGTATAGTGCGATATGCACAGTGATGCAGTGGTATATTTATTTTTCTGAGCGCATTGAAAAAAAGCGGGTTCCGCGGTCAAGGTGCAGAATCTCCGAAGTGGGAACGGGGCTTCTGAATTCGGGACATTGCGTGCCAGCATCATCAAGTTGCCGCCATCGGGCCTGCTTTCTATTCCGAGTCGGGCGCTGTATTCGAGTGAAGGTCGACTCGCAGCGAAGAGCGTCTCAATCGCATTGACAACGAGCATGGAACTTTGGACCGGCTTAAAAATAAATCTTCTCGAAGCGAGGGCGAGAGCATCGACTTCGTATACATGAACGTTCCGTCATCCCCGGCCTGGAGATTCCCATCTTAAATTAAATAAATGGATTATTGGCGATCTCACGCAACTCGACATCAAAGATCTTACTCGTGTTCAAGAGCCGGTAAACGGGTCCGAAAGATCGACGGTAGCTGATACCCACACAACCCACACGGCGTAAAATAATTGGGGGAACTCCGCGAATCTCTGCATTGTGATTTTGTACAATTGTAACACTTTCAGCGTCCAGCAGCGCGCGCTCATAGCGGCATGATGGGGGGCAGCGGGCCGACAGGAATAATCCGCGTCGGGTTGATCTGCGCCCACACAACGTCAGCTGAGCGTCAAATATCGGGCAGCGATGTACGTTGGGCTGGCACCCGTAGTAGCAAGCCTTGATGTGGTCGAAGAATGTCGAGTCCTTGAATGCTGGGATGTTCCAATACAATTTCCGCAGCCAGCTAAGGATGGCCGGCCGTCACCTCTGAAATCAAAGAGAATGTCGATGATGCGACGCACGAATGAATGGCGGGATATCCGCCGCGGATCGTGCGTACATTGCACTTGAATTCCCCGACGTACGCCAGGTCGAAGCGAATCTGTTGGCCGTGATTAATGTGGATACCGGCGCACACAGCATGGGAATAGACGGAGAATCGGAAGGAATGAATGCGCACTATGGTAACGAACAAGCGGACGTCGGCCTCCGTGACTTGCCCGCCGACGAGATAGTCCTTGCCCGTAAGAATATCCTCGATCCTGTCTAGGGCGTCGAAAACCTTGTTGACGGCCTTCTCATACGCCGCCTGTTGCGTCGCGAAGCCCGAGAGATATACGCCGACTAGCATGCGAGTCAGGTTCCCAAACTTGTACTAGTCTGCGTTGAACGCACTGTTGATGTCCGAGTACACCCACTCATTGAGGGCATCAATGTCTGCGCGGTAAGCCTCCGGGTACAGATCCAGCGCGGCCTCAGTCTCATCAGGGATGAGACCGCTGAACGCGGTGTTGAACATGCGGATAATCTCCGACGACTCGTTGTTCACTATCGTGTTGAGCTTCTTGTCCCACAGCACCGGACGGTGAATCTGCCGGTATCATGAAGTCCGTATGCACAGATCATATTTCGATGAAATGCCGCACCGAGACGCATAGTCAGGATCAGCGCGGAGGTACAGTTCTTTCATGTAGCTTGAGTTGAATAGTGGGTCCGCTTCTGCGCCAGGAAATTCGTCGATGTTGCCGAAGGGCCACCCGTTGCTTCCGAGACGTGGTGAAACTACAGTAAGAGCTGTGGACGGCTGATTATAAAAACAAAAGCGGCACTGCAACGACGCACATATGATATCCTCTAACCCCTTCAGTTTGCGGACAATCAGCGTCCGCGTTGCCCACGCTGACACCCGCTCAGATTTTATTAAAATTCCGGGAAGAAAAACGACAAAAGGACGCACGGCATGCATACGAAACATACAAATGGTAACGATCTGAGCTCGGTGTCAGCCACATAAACGGAAGACTGTACAATTTCCATACCTTTCTCAGGCGAGAATCGGCCGCCTTTCTCGATAAAACTCCGAAAGACAGACGCAACAGGCTTGAAGCTCCCGTCAGCCTCGGGCTTGATCTTGGAGATGTCGCTAAGGGCGGTGGTGTCGTGGGTGGTCATGATGGCGCGAGAGAGAAAGGAATGGGGCACCCCGCCCGGAGCAGGCCGTGGGTATAGTGACAATAAACTGACGGCGTGTGATCATGGTGTTCGGTAAGCATGTTTTGAGCATGTTACAACATTTGAGTCCAGCGTTGGTCCAGCGAGTATCGCTTCTTGTGTTCACTTTTCAGGTGCCTATTCAAAGCCTATCGCTCACTGAGGTAAACGTCTCCCGGCAGGCAGAGTGTAGAAATGCCGCGGGTCTAGGATGAGTCCAGGATATATCGAGGAGGGATGGTGGATTGGTGAGTCAAGAGACAGCCGGAAGTAAAGAATAGGCTAGACGAGGCACAAAGCCTACAATTTTCAGTACTGCGCATGAGTGGCGGAGGCAAGATGCGGGTGCTCGGGCCGATGCTCCGACTCGTCCGAGTCGGTGATGGCCGTTGATGGACCGGCATCTTCTTTCTTTGCACCACCTTTGTGCACTGGACAGTGGACAGTGGACACCCGTCTGCTCTGGTTCATTTTTGGCTCAAGTTTACGGGCGCTTCAATGTTTCTCTCACTGTCCTTGCTCAAACTTTCCCGCGCCGCGTTGGCGCCGCTGCCACGAAATAATTTCGGGTTCATGGCCACAAGGCTGTTTTGGCTGCAAATCTTCCTGCTTACCCAGTCAGCTGGTCTTTTAATGGAGTGACGGTCTCAGTATGTACTTGCAGATATGCATTGGACCTTCCCGAATCAAAAGAGTGCTTCCAGTGCCTCAACACACATCCGCTTCTCGTTCTTGTTCTAACGAGATTTAAGAACCTCAGTTGCCCATAAACCTCGGTGCTCATTGGAAGGTCCCCGCATCTGCTCGCTCTGCCAGTTCTCCACACTCTGGGCCTCCTAGCACTGCTCCACGCGGTACTCGCAGACGCCAGTCAATATGTCCTCGTAGACACCAATTACGCGCGTCGTCGTCATTGTAGTGGGACCAGCAAGACCGCAGGCGGCGGCGCAGCTGGTGTTCTCCGATTTTCCGGTCCGCCTGTTCGAGCGCTCCGTCTCCCGGAGGAAATTGGTTCTATACCGATGCCACTCCCTGAGAGAACTGTAGCCGTCGGCCTTTTTCCCCATTCATTTAAAGCAAGGTATCTCTACCTTGCAAGCGACAACGCCACCGATGGTAAAAATGTTCCCGATGACCTACCGGCGACATATTACTATTCCGACGGTGGCAGTAGCATCAGTCTGGATGAGTGATGGCGGGACCATTAATGAGAGTTTTTTTCTGATGTCTTCTTCCATCATGGAGCCCCGTCAATATCCGGCTGACACTGTTCGTCCATCTATGTATTCACTCTCATCGTCACTCATCGGAATACTATAGCCATGGTCCGTCCCCATTCACGACGTGCAGCACCACGTCCGGTCCTATGCATCACTTCACGGGCTCAACACCAATGGCGCACCGCGCTCGCCATCCTCCCAGACTGCAAATCACTTCTTACGCCACTCGCGTCGAACGCCTCGAGAAATGCCACACCACGTCCAGATAACGGCTCAATCTACGTCGGTTCGTCGAATCTAACCGCGTCCGGAGGACTTCTGGGTGGAAGCGTTCGACGTCGTCGTCGTATCTACGGGTAAATATAGCACGCCCACGTTCCCAGCATACATACATGTCATTGAATATTGGAGCAAGGCAGGTAGAGTGAAGCATATATCATACCCAGTCGGCTCGTCGCCCGAGCGCTATTCTGCAAAGTGCGCTCCCCCAGCCGCTCCCCCCTCCCCCCTTTGCATGCGCATTCTCAATTTGAATCAAGACCGTGCTAATCGTGGGCGCATCCGTTTCCTCGCCCGCCGGATTGCCGCCGGATCAGCCCGTTTGTCTACCGACTCATCATCAGCATTCGGGTGAGTAAACCGCCATTTAATTGGACGCGTGTATCTAAGACGTACCTGTAGCCGAACCGCATCCGTGAATGCTTTCGACATCCTCCTCTGCTGGCCTGGGAAAACTAACAGTCTGAGCGTCGCAGTTATGTTGAATTTGACAAGTTGAACTCGCTGAGCAGTACACTCACGGAATCGAATGCACATACCATTGCTCCCACCTTTGGTGAATGTGAATGAACGAAACGAAGACGCCTCAGCAAAAGAAATCCACGCCGCCTTGCTCAAAATGACTGGGGTTAAACCGAAAGGTATCTGGGTACGCCTACAACAGTAACTGCTTACTCCACAGGCTACCAACTTAGGCGTTAAACACGCTCGAAAACCCAGCGATGGTCCTCATTCTTGTCCGCCTTGCGGACTTGGAGGTGGATCTGAGATGAGGAATTAGTATTTGCTATCCCTCTGTCCTACATTACACGTACGGGTGATGACATACGATACACGGCGTCGACAGTCCAGATTTTGTCCTCACCGAGTGCATTTACCTGCGCAATCCCGGGCATCAGATCACGGGGAGGAGCGAGATACGAGGGTAGACTTCACAATGAACTCGTTGCCACCTGCGTTCTCGAGAGCAAACTCGGTTGTGAAGTAATCCCCACCCTCCGAAACAGTGAGCGGGGCCTGAGGGGTTTGGTGCGAACATTGGTTATCGGACAAGTACTTCTGCGTCGGAAGTTACAGCGGATACGAGCGCCCGGGGAGTGTTCATCATCATGTTGTTCATGATCCGATATTTATCGTCGGCAACGGACTCCACCGTCCACTGGGCATCTTCAGGGTCAGCGACACGGGTGTTGAAACAAGGTGCGGCAAAACACACGGTGTGCTCATATCCTGGTC